>JAWQFJ010000195.1:0-25000 GCA_034096865.1 Theodoxus fluviatilis | reverse complement strand
CATGGGAGAGACAGCGTGCAGGCATGAGTTGGTGATCCCTGACAGAGATAATGGTATGGGGGAGTACCGTCACACCTGTGGTCATGGGAGAGACAGCGTGCAGGCATGAGTTGGAGATCCCTGACAGAGATAATGGTATGGGGGAGTACCGTCACACCTGTGGTCATGGGAGAGACAGTGTGCAGGCATGAGTTGGAGATCCCTGACAGAGATAATGGTATGGGGGAGTACCGTCACACCTGTGGTCATGGGAGAGACAGCGTGCAGGCATGAGTTGGAGATCCCTGACAGAGATAATGGTATGGGGGAGTACCGTCACACCTGTGGTCATGGGAGAGACAGTGTGCAGGCATGAGTTGGAGATCCCTGACAGAGATAATGGTATGGGGGAGTACCGTCACACCTGTGGTGGTGGGAGAGACAGCGTGCAGGCATGAGTTGGTCATCCCTGACAGAGATAATGGTATGGGGGAGTACCGTCACACCTGTGGTGGTGGGAGAGACAGCGTGCAGGCATGAGTTGGTCATCCCTGACAGAGATAATGGTATGGGGGAGTACCGTCACACCTGTGGTGGTGGGAGAGACAGAGTGCAGGCATTAGTTGGAGATCCCTGACAGAGATAATGGTATGGGGGAGTACCGTCACACCTGTGGTGGTGGGAGAGACAGAGTGCAGGCATTAGTTGGTGATCCCTGACAGAGATAATGGTATGGGGGAGTACCGTCACACCTGTGGTGGTGGGAGAGACAGCGTGCAGGCATTAGTTGGTGATCCCTGACAGAGATAATGGTATGGGGGAGTACCGTCACACCTGTGGTCATGGGAGAGACAGCGTGCAGGCGTGAGTTGGAGATCCCTGACAGAGATAATGGTATGGGGGAGTACCGTCACACCTGTGGTCATGGGAGAGACAGCGTGCAGGCGTGAGTTGGAGATCCCTGACAGAGATAATGGTATGGGGGAGTACCGTCACACCTGTGGTGGTGGGAGAGACAGCGTGCAGGCATGAGTTGGAGATCCCTGACAGAGATAATTGTATGGGGAGTCCCGTCACACCTGTGGTGGTGGGAGAGACAGCGTGCAGGCGTGAGTTGGAGATCCCTGACAGAGATAATGGTATGGGGGAGTACCGTCACACCTGTGGTCATGGGAGAGACAGCGTGCAGGCATGAGTTGGAGATCCCTGACAGAGATAATGGTATGGGGGAGTACCGTCACACCTGTGGTGGTGGGAGAGACAGCGTGCAGGCGTGAGTTGGAGATCCCTGACAGAGATAATGGTATGGGGGAGTACCGTCACACCTGTGGTCATGGGAGAGACAGCGTGCAGGCATGAGTTGGAGATCCCTGACAGAGATAATGGTATGGGGGAGTACCTGCGGTAAGTTTGCTCCAGCAAGCTGTGGCATGGACTGCCTGATCTACTCGCATGAGATTTGCAAGAGAGCTAATCTGAAGCTCATTTCTGGTTGTTTACAGACAAAACAAATTCAATCAACCACACAACAATGAATAGAAAAGAGCTTGACACTGACTAACTACTTACAAAGGAAAAATCTTCACTTACTACTTATAATAAGGGTAAGTAATATTAATCAAAGTTATATGTGGCCATGGGATAATGATCAGAGAAGAACAATAAAAAACTATGCACAGCTGCTGCATTGCCTGCAGGAAAAAATTAAGGGAAATTAAATACAGCACTCCTTTATCTTGAAACCCTCTGTGCTTGACAAAGCGAGTGGCAGGGTGGCAGGACAAGGGCTGGTACCTTTCCTCTCTGCGGCTACGGTACAGGAGACCATCTGGATGTCGCAGTGCGGGCCAGTCCAGCCAGGCTTGCAGGCACACTGGTACTCGTTGCTGGACTGCGTGCACTCGGCTCCGTTCTTGCAGACTCCCATCCCACACAGGTCCACAAAGCTCTGCAATCACACAGAGAGAGGACATGACATGACACATCATGACTGCTGTGCTCAGCTATTGTGAAGAGCTGAGAGGGCAGCCAACTGGTCATCCATTAAAGAGGTAAATGGAAGTTCACCTCCAACATGAAAAACCAGTTCTGCTGGTGTGGACAGATTGTTGAGTTCTTCAGTGCAATATGTAGGAATTCTGCAATAAAACCATGCTCTAAGACTAGATGTAGTCATAAGGTGTCCCTGAAGTCTCTCTGGCAGCAAATTCACCTTTGAGCTTGATTGTTGGACTTTGGTCTTTCAGCGTGTGCAAAAAAAAACAAGTGAATTCTCAGGAGAGCAACAATTATTTATCATCTTCAGCTTGTCTCATTGCCATCAACTCTGCACAAGGCCTGTTGCCTCCCCCCTCTAGAGCAACCTACACCTTCAACAGAAACAACATCCTGCTATGCACAAACTTGCAACACCTTCATATGAACTTGAGCTGTCAAGGGGCGAAGACAAAGAACACTCACCTCACAGTGAGACCCAGTGAAGCCATAGGGACAGTTGCAGTAGAAAGAGCCGCCCTGGTTGAGGCAGGTAGCGCCGTCGATGCAGGGGTTGCTGTCGCATGGGTTGATGTGGTACTGGCAGTTGGAGCCGGTGTAGCCAGCGGCACACAGACAGGTGAATCCATTGATGCCATCCAAGCAGGTCCCTCCGTACAGGCAGGAGCTAGAAGAGAGCAAGGCTATCATGAAAGAACACTGAAGAGGAAGACCATGCACTTTCATCCCTACACCAGAAGCCAGACCAGAGCAAGCTATATTGAAGGGACATGAAGGAGAAAGGCTAGGCACTTATGTCCCTGAACTTGCAAGGAGTAAGAAGTAAGGGGAGGCACAGGTTTCATTTCCAGGACTTGCTGGCCAACAGGAGAGCCAAGCAGTTGCAGTAGGCTCAACAATGGGTCATGTTCTATTTCTTTAACAGTGATGGCTCACTCACATGCATAAAATCCCCTCTCTCAGCAGCCTGCAACATTGTATGAGATGTCTCTGCAGCTTCTCATCTTCATATTGGTGCACTTAACACATATCACTGGCCCAACTTTTACAACTAATGCTAGCTGTCTATTTTAAATAGTTTTTGCCCTTGAATAGAAGCCACTTAAAAAGAAATCCTTTGTTATGCTGCTCATGGTGGTGCAAGCCAGGTAACACACTGGTCACACCAGCCATCCTCACTCCCAAGGAACCCATCTCACTGAGAGCTGGCTCAGAGTTATCTAACTTGACAGCTGACACCATGCCCCGACTACCATTCTAATCCTGTTTCAGATGAACCAAGATTACTTCACAGCTGCGATATTCCAGCGTAAGTCAAATCAACACAAGCAGAGCATCCCACCTCAAGTGTGGTTCATGGAACATCTACAAGCATCCTCTGGCTACAACACAACCACTGGGCTTACATCCTACACACACATCAGCAACAAGACTTTGCCCGACGTCAAGACCTGGCACGGTGCCACACGTCACTCCAACGCCCATCTTCTCACCTGCTGGTGCAGTCGTTGTCATTGTACTGGCAGTGGACTCCAGAGAAGCCGGGAGGGCAGGTGCAGGTGTAGGAGTCCACGTAGTCCCGGCAGGTGCCCCCGTTGTTGCAGGGGTTGGAGGCGCACTCATCGATGTCATTGCGGCAGTGGGACCCCCCAAAACCACTGACACAGTGGCAGGTGTACTCCCCTATGCCGTCCTGACACGTTCCTCCATTGTGGCAGGGGTCTGGGGGAGGAGATGGCAGTGTAGTATTGGCAAACTGATGATGAAGGTGCTTCAGTCAATCATCAATATGAAGTTGCATCCTAACATCCTGGGCCCAAGAGCATGCATGCGCCTGAGCGTGCGCGCACTCGCACATGCACTCAAACATACACACAAACACACACACACACACACACAACTCTCGTTTCACTATCTGGGCATAATTAAGGGATGATTACATGGATGGTTTATCCTTCACACCATGTTTGATTGAGACTTGAATTTACATACCTTAAAATTATTTTTCCCTTTTCACCCTCAAAATCCTCAACAACTTGCAATTTTCACTGCATGACAAAACCAGGCAGTGTCATTGAGGCCGCTGCAGCATGGACTTACTGGATTCACAGTCGTCATGGTTGATCTCACACTGCCGACCCTCGTAGCCCAGAGAGCAGATGCAGGTGTAGGATCCGTTGGTGTTCTTGCAGGTCCCGCCATTGCGGCACGGAGACATGCTGGCACACTCGTCTATGTCCTGGTTGCAGTAGCGGCCTGGAAAGAGAGAGAGAGCAAGGGTTGGTCAAGCTGGACTTCCTTGGGTCCTCTAGCAGTTCCCCTTTGTTTGACGGCAATCTGGACAAGTGCGTGGCCGGCTTGTCCTGCAGTAGCTTGCAGCTGTCGATGAAGCATTCCAAGCTGTGTGCTCCTTAGAGTTGCACCCCTAAGCAAGGTGCTCCACTCAATGTTTTTCTCCCCACCCTACAGTCACATCAGGTATGTTTGCACCCCTAAGCAAGGTGCTCCACTCAATGTTTTTCTCCCCACCCTACAGTCACATCAGGTATGTTTGCACCCCTAAGCAAGGTGCTCCACTCACTGTTTTTCTCCCCACCCTACAGTCACATCAGGTATGTTTGCACCCCTAAGCAAGGTGCTCCACTCACTGTTTTTCTCCCCACCCTACAGTCACATCAGGTATGTTTGCACCCCTAAGCAAGGTGCTCCACTCAATGTTTTTCTCCCCACCCTACAGTCACATCAGGTATGTTTGAGGGCAGTACGTGGCCAGGAGCCAGGACTGGATTAGAATACTCCCCATGGAGTGGAGTTGACTATGGTGCCTGCCTGTCATTTTAACTCCAGGAGTGATTCAACTCCTCACCCATTCAGTTCTTATGTCCATGAAAGACGGAGCCTATTTTTCAAATCACATACAGCAGCTACTGCACAATCTCAGACAAGGGCGGCCCCAAGTAGCGTGTGCCATCGAGGGGTAGCAGTGTGGGAGGACGACTTCTGACCCACTTGGGCATAGGCTCTATCACCAAATCCACATGCATGCAGCCTCAGCTGAGTGCTGTAGCTCTATGATGACCTATTTTCCATATATACATTCTTAACTTCACCAAATCAAGCACTGCGAGACCTACCAGTCCATCCTGTGGAGCACTGGCACTCGAAGTCGGTGAACTGGTTGCGAGGGACACACTGCGCCCCATTGAAGCAGGGCCTTTGAGCACAGGGGTCCTTCTCCACATCACAGTTCTGCCCTGTGTAACGCTCCTCACAGTGGCACCGGTAGCCGTTGGCCTGGTCTATGCACTTGCCATGGATGCAGGGGTTGCTCTGGCACTCGTTGATGTTCTGCTGACAGTTGGTGCCTGTCACAGAAGAGTATAGTGGTCACATGTGCCTGTCACAGAACAGTATAGTGGTCACGGAATCATTGAGGAGATTCTGACACAAACTGTGCCAAGTCTAAAGATGAGATTAATGCTGATAGCCCATAGTGCCCCCCCCCCCTCCCTCCCTCCCACTTCCTCTCCCCCTCTCCTCTCTCCCTCTGTCAGTCTGTGTTTCTCAGGCAGGCAGGCAGGGTGACACATGGATGAATGAATAGACAGATGGACGCACACATACACACACACATACTATCAAGCACACCACAACACATGGTTGGAGCTGATTTGAGCTCATCTCATTCACTGGAACCACTTGCTGCAAGGCCTAGGAACCCCAGCCTGCTGCAGAGGCTCAGCCAGGGGCAGCAGCCCCAAGCAGCTACAAGGGCTCCCAGGAGGCAATGGGACAGGATCCCATCACCAAGAGACCTGACTGCGTTCAAACCACTCCACAAAATCCAGCGCCCAACAGTATACTGGTTGCCAAACCCCATATGCATGCCCTGCCACGCATCTCTACACACACAGCCACACTGCTGCAGACTCACTGACCCTCATAGCCTGGCATACAGCGGCACTCGTAGCGGTTGTGCTGGTTCAGGCAGCTGCCTCCGTGCTGACAGGGGTTGGACAGGCACTCGTTGATCTCCTCGCCACAGCGGAAGCCTCCGTAGCCAGCAGGGCACTGGCAGTCAAATCTGGAAAGACCAAAGCACACACAGAGTCAGTGGCCAGCACTCTCGGTAGAAGGAATGAATGAACAAATGAGTGGATGAATGAACATAAGAACAAATGAACAAGGCATCACAGCCTGTCAGCCTTGTTGGCTAAGTAAGGCCAGTGAAAATGAAGACTGCTAGAGAGGGTTAGAGAGTGGGGCAGTCTCAATTTCCCTACTTATTCACTTCTTACTAATCATGTAAGGAGAGTGGGTCAGTCTATTCTTACCCACATATCCCTCAATAGGTTCACTCTTGGTAGAGAGCAGTGAGTCATCTTGGTCTGATCCCTCACCAAAATTCTTTTTCTTCTCGTGTGTGTGTGTGTGTGTGTGTGTGTGTGTGTGTGTGTGTGTGTGTGTGTGTGTGTGTGCGGGCATGCACAAAGCATGAATTCATGTCAAATACACTAATAAACTAGTCAAAGTATGTTCCGGCTCTTTCTGAAGTTTGCAATGCATCCTAGAAGACGGAGAAAAGAAGAAGAAGAAGAAGAAGAAGAAGAAGAAGAAGAAGAAGAAGAAGAAGAAGAAGAAGAAGAAGAAGAAGAAGAAGAAGAAGAAGAAGAAAAAGAAGAAGAAGAAGAAGAAGAAGAAGAAGAAGAAGAAGAAGAAGAAGAAGAAGAAGAAGAAGAAGAAGAAGAAGAAGAAGAAGAAGAAGAAGAAGAAGAAGAAGAAGAAGAAGAAGACAGTACAAATAACTCCTAAAACTCATGGAAGAAAAGAGAGACTGACATTACAGCCAGAACTGTGAAATACCTCACCACTCAACAGCTGACATCTCTGGCCTCTCAGGACCTATTCTTCATTCTTACACCACAACTTCATTCCTCTGCTAGAAATCATACAAATACATAAAAGAGCATAAAAAGTTCACCATACACAAATCTGACGACATTCAACCTAGTCATTCCGTAGCAAAGAACAGCTGGAGTTGCAAGACCCACCTGTTGACACCGTCAATGCAGCGCCCTCCATTCAGGCAGGGGGAGCTGGCACACTCGTTGACATTGGACAGGCAGCGCTTGTCCCAGTAGCCCGGGGGACAGGCGCACCGGAAGTCGTTGACCAGGTCTGTGCATGCGCCACCATTGTCGCAAGGGTTGGAGGCGCACTCGTCGATGTCCACCTCGCAGCTGGCACCTGGGGAGAGGAGGGTTGGACAACCAGGGTCAGAGGATGCATTCACAAACCAGGGAGGGAAATATTTCTTCTTCGAAGTGCATGTGAGACGCAAGCCAAGTCTGAGAGAATCATTGCAATCACCCCACCCCCTCCTTCTTTTTTTCTTTAAAGATGAGAAATTTCTATCGCTAATTCTGTATTATAGAATCTACATTTTTTTTAATGAAAAGGGTTTTCCAGGGGTAGGTCTGGTAATCATAACTACCAGGAAAAAAGGGTGAAAAAGATTTTTAAAAGACAATAATCATTTACCTCCTTTCAGCATCAAAATTATGTAGTCAATGCAGGATTCTTTTGTTCATCAAATATACAAAACCTTTCCTTATTTGTTTGAACACATCAAGAATTCCTTTTTAAAGGAGCTCAGTCATGAAATTAATACTAAGCTGACATTTCCATGCAGTGTGCACTCGTGTGTGTGTGTGTGTGTGTGTGTGTGTGTGTGTGTGTGTGTGTGTGTGTGTGTGTGTGTGTGTGTGAGTGTGTGTGTTGTGTGTGTGTGTGTGTGTGTGTGTGTGTGTGTGTGTGTGTGTGTGTGTGTGTGTGTGTGTGTGTGTGTGTGTGTGTGTGTGTGTGTGTGTGTGTGTGTGAGTGTGTATGTGTGGGTCTGTGTACGTGTATGTTGTGTGCATGTTGTGTGTGTGCACATGCGTGGGTGCGTGCTCTCCATCCTTGACTCATAAAACACTACATGAAAACTGATCACTTGTCAAACGCTCTTAGGAACAAGAAGAATGCCAGCCACAAGACACTAAGGAAACACTCCCCGAGACTGGGCGCACACTTACCAGTGTATCCAGGCCAACATCTACAGGTGTACTGGTTGTAGCCGTCCACACAGGTGCCCTGGTTGCGACAAGGGTTGCTGGCACACTCGTTGTAGTTGTGCTCGCAGTTCCTCCCTGCAGCAAACACAGCCCCACTCACATAGTGATCAAGTAGTGGAACAGAGGAGAAAGGTTTCAGCTTCCCAATGTAGCAGGGTTATGAAATGTGTACCTATACTTTTTTTTACATGATATCAGTACACTTGGGATATTCTGATAAGAAATCAAAATAAACATAAAATTCAGCCAAAAGATTTGTGATGCCAACATAATATGATGTAAAATGAGATTCTCTTCATAAAAATCACACAAAGCAGAAATCAGAATTTCCTCCAATTTCCAACAAAAGCAAAGTTCAAAATGAAAAAAAAACAACTATAAAATCTACCCCATTTTTTAAAGCGTTTCAAAACAACACAAAATGCCATTACATACAATGTCTACAACCACAGCTGAGCAAAATAACTAGAAGACCCAGTTTATCCTGAAGGCTACACTCCACCACGGGATACTTCTGTTGCTTTCCATTTTTACTCCCTGGTCATGAGGGCCAAGAATTCACTCTCCCCTCTACCATCAACGCTACAAGAACACTTCAATCATTTCTATCCTGGCTGCATCCAACTTTCTGAAAGCGCATCCTCGGCAGAGAGGGTACGCACCTGAGGTGCCGCGCTGGCAGCGACACTCGTAGCTGTTGACCAGGTCGGTGCAGGTGCCGTTGTTCTTGCAGGGATGGCTGGCACACTCGTCTATGGGCGTCTCGCAGTAGGTGCCCGTGTACCCAGGGTCGCACTCGCACTTGAAGCGCCCCAGGAGGTTGATGCATCGGCCGTGTGTGCAGTTCACCCCAACGCAGTCATCAATGTCCTCATTGCAGAACACACCGGTGTAGCCTGGTGAGTCGGAGGGGACAAGTGTGTGTTTTGAGCAACCACGAACGGATGAAAAGTCACAATATTAAAAGGCACCTTTATCTTTTATACCTTTTTTTGTTTTTGCACTAGAATTTGGGGCAAGCAAATCCTGTGGGCTGTAAGGTAGATCCTGATGCAGAGTCAATGCCAGGTAGAGAACAAACGGAAACCGTCTTGATGGCCTCGGGAGAGGACTGAACCATCGACCAACATATCTTTGACTAGCCAACTGTAACTCGCTTCCTGGTGCAGTCTGAGGATGATGTACAGCCTGCTCTACAGATTTCCACGTCTGATTTACGACACATCCATGCACAGCATGACTCACTATTGCAACTCGGCTGCAAGTCTGAGCTATTTCCTTCACATTTTGGCAGCATCGTTAATCTGACATATTCTGGGAAAGTATATTTTTATAGAGAATGTTTTTTAAAATCTTTATGTTTGCAAGCAAGGCAAAGTCACTACTGCAAAGACGAACCTGTTTCTGTGCAGTGCAAGGGAGCCGACACCCACACACGTAGAAAGTACAACAGCAATCAAGACAAAAACATTCCATGATGTTCTCCCACTCTGTCCACTTCACAGACTTCCTGATTATCAAGAGCACGCAATAAATCCAGAAGGGGCCAATAACATCTCTCCAGGACCTACTCCATGTATGGACAAGACCCATCCCAAGCACACTGTAAGCAGGGACGCAAAGATGCCAGATGGACGCCAAGCCTACCTTGCACACAGGAGCAGGTGTAGCCATTCTGCAGGTCGTTACAGGTGGCACCATTCCTACAGGGGTTGCTGGCACACTCATCTATGTTGATGGAGCAGGTCTCCCCATCAAACCCTGCATCAGGACAAAGGCTCTCTGTGACATCATCCATGGGTAGGAAGGAAACTGTTTTTTCAGTCTTCCATGCTCAGGGAACATACATGTATCATAGCATTTCTTACTTCTAGAAAGCAAGGAAGACCTTTGCAATGGATCAACTGTTCCACTTGTAAAAAATTAATTAATTAATTAATTAATTAATTAATTAATTAATTAATACATAAATAAATAAATAAATAAATAAATAAATAAATAAATAAATAAATAAATAAATAAATAAATAAATAAATAAATACAATCACAGCTAAGCAGAAGCAGCAGAACAAATTTATGTCATCCACAAAAAAGTGGGTACCCCACTCCCTTTTCTTCTTTTTTTCCTCCTCCTCTTTCTTATTTCTTTGTTAAAAAGAATGCAGCATATCAACACAAGAGGCATCCTTCCTCTGAAACTTAATCATCAAATTCAGCTGGAATCTCTTTCCGATGGAACATCACACCAAGTGTGAGAAATACATACATACATACAGGCAAGCTTTTCTGAGGGGGTGCATGCAAGGAGAAAATGTGAGCACAGGCAGGTGTGCATACTGAACAAAGTAGTGAAGAGCCATGACTCAGGCCTACTCTTACCTGGAGGGCAAATGCAGCGGAATTTGTTCTTCTGGTCTTCACACACCCCTCCATTTCGACAGGGGTTGGACTTGCACTCGTCTATGTCCTCCTCACAATAGGCACCAGTAAACCCTGAAGACAAGAAATCATACCCAAAATCAATCCTTTTATTCATCGCCTTTGTCCACTAAAATAAAGTAAACAATTTTACTTCTGAGTGGTGGTGAATTAAATTTAAAGAGCAATCCCACTATCCTTACTGACATCACTGCACACTGGTTCTCTAACACGCCTCAAAACCATTGCCCATGCAGTATTAAATATGAGGTTATTAGAAATTCTGCCCCCCAAAAATCACGTGTGTGTGTGTGTGTCTGTGTGTGTGTGTGTGTGTGTGTGTGTGTGTGTGTGTGTGTGTGTGTGTGTGTCTGTGTGTGAATGTGTGTGTGTGTGTGTGTGTTTTGGTGTGTGAACTCTCAGCTATTCAGAACATCAGTATCAATAAAGTTTGACATTCAGTACATTATCTGTGCATTATTTGATACATGTACATACATCTTTATTACTTCTTTCAACATGCAGTTATATCAATCACGATAGCATCAGAAATTACAGTAATCAGAATCGCTTCAGGAAAACATTCTAAGGCAATGATACTCTTCTTAAATCTAAGATGGATAGGTGAATGAAAACATACCGATTCATTATTTTCTACTATTACATCCACGTAATGTGTTTGTATAGAGATAGTTGGACATCATTAAACTTCTTTCAATAAGCCAGTCAGTCTCTCCCACTCACCCCAACTCCATTCCCTTTCATTACGCACGTGACACATGGTGTATGTATCCATAGAGCATGACTGAGCAAATGCCGACATTTAAATTTCAAGTCGGGCATTACATTTCCAATCTGCAGCCATTCAGAATGAGCATCCATGCAGAAAGTGTTACTACACAAGGGGAGCAAAAAAGACACACAGCAATAAAGTTCACTCTGGTGCTATTTCATCAACGCACGACATGTTCAGCACAAGTTTTTCCCACACTTCTCGGTTACTTCTGTGTTCACACTAGGGTAGATTTTCCCACAGCCACGAGGTGCAACGTTGGGTCTCACCATATTATTTGCACTAATATCACACTAATGTCGGAGGCCATTTAAAAAACAAGCCCTACATCGCAGATCTGGCCCGACTTGGTGTGACTCCCCCTGATGGGGAGGGCAATTTTTCCCAGCAACAATGCTAGCAACTGCTTTCCCACACTGAAACCTGACCCCCGACCTTTGCAGGCAGGCATCCATCATTTCAAAAAACTACCCACACCGCGCCTCCCTTTCCACCTCGCTGGGCCGCATCAAAAGCATCGTCAATCTCTGCACCTAGTGCAGGACAAACTGCAGCGGAGTCGGGTAACGCATCGATAGCTCCTTTTCTGAGACTTGCAATCTGCACACTGCAGCCAGGCTGGCTTCAACTGCCACTATGTCATGCCCGGAATGGAGGCCCACCAAGCAGAATGACCCCAACCACAACGCCTTGGTATTTTATTATGACAAATGCACAACAGAGGCGAATGTCATGTCGCAAATATGAGGCTGACACTGCAAAAGGATATCATTGGCGTTTCCAACCCAAATCCAACTGGCATTAATCTCCAGAAAAGTTTTGATTTTAGAGCAAATTGATACTAGATGGAAACAGCTGAGCTTCGACGGAGACTAAAGTCGAACTTATGAATCGTTTCTTTTGCTGGGACTATGTGTGCTCTAAGCAAAGGATTTATGATGAACTTGTACAGTTTGAACGAAAAGACATGTATTTGCACATGGTATAGAACAGTTCCCATGAAAAGCAACACAGCCAGCATTTATCACAGACACCACATGGTGCAATGACCTATGGGACTGTTTAGTCCTGGGATCCACTGACAGTATACATCATGCATCCAGAAAGAAAATGCTCAATATCGAACAAGTTCATGATGTTCTGTTTCTCTCTCTTTTTCTTCTTTTTCTTAAGCACTTGTACTACAAGTTTCACACAGAGACTGCATGACACACATAAATAACTGAGCAATACTTTTTTTTTAATATTTCAGAAACAATGGCATTCATCAGTCAGTTTGTTCAACCCTTCCAAAAAAGTGAAGAACTACACCACAAGCAACTAAAACCAAGGAAAAGGATGATATTGTGTGATCATTTTGTCTATGATTGTGATCACTGTGACATTCCCATGAAACAGAGAGAACTGTGTGGTGAGGAGATGGACCTGATCATCAGCTAGAAAATAACCCATAGCCCTAAACTGGAGGAGATTGATTGTCTGTCCGTCCGTCTGTCTTTGTGTTGTTGTCTGTCCGTCCATCTGTCTGTCTGAATCTCTGTCTGTCTGCTTGTCCATACGTCTGACTGTGTGTCTGTCTGTCTTCCAGTCTGTGTGTCTGTCCATCCATCCATCCGTCCGTCCGTCTGTCTGTCTGTCTGTCTGTCTGTCTGTCTGTCTGTCTGTCTGTCTGTCTGTCTGTCTGTCTGTCTGTCTGTCCGTCTGTCTGTCTGTCTGTGTCTGTCCATCCATTTGTCTGTCTGTCCGTCTTAGTGTCTTTGTCTGTCTGTCCATTTGTCCGTCTCCACCTCACTGTCCGTCTGCCTGTGTCTGATTGTCTGTCTGTCTCTCTGTCTGTGTATCTGTCTTCCAGTCTGTGTGTCCGTTTGTCTGTCCTCTATCTGTCTGTCTTCCTGTCTGCCAACCTGCTCGTGTCTCTTCGCTTCCTGGGTCTCTCTGTCCGTGTCAGTCACAGCCTGTGTGTCTGCCTGTCCTCTATCTGTCTGTCTGCCTGTCTGCCAACCTGCTCGTGTCTCTTCTCTTCCTGGGTCTCTCTGTCCGTGTCAGTCACAGCCTGTCTGTCTGCCTGTCCTCTATCTGTCTGTCTTCCTGTCTGCCAACCTGCTCGTGTGTCTCTTCGCTTCCTGGGTCTCTCTGTCCGTGTCAGTCACAGCCTGTCTGTCTGCCTGTCCTCTATCTGTCTGTCTTCCTGTCTGCCAACCTGCTCGTGTGTCTCTTCTCTTCCTGGGTCTCTCTGTCCGTGTCAGTCACAGCCTGTCTGTCTGCCTGTCCTCTATCTGTCTGTCTTCCTGTCTGCCAACCTGCTCGTGTGTCTCTTCTCTTCCTGGGTCTCTCTGTCCGTGTCAGTCACAGCCTGTCTGTCTGCCTGTCCTCTATCTGTCTGTCTTCCTGTCTGCCAACCTGCTCGTGTGTCTCTTCTCTTCCTGGGTCTCTCTGTCCGTGTCAGTCACAGCCTGTCTGTCTGCCTGTCCTCTATCTGTCTGTCTTCCTGTCTGCCAACCTGCTCGTGTGTCTCTTCTCTTCCTGGGTCTCTCTGTCCGTGTCAGTCACAGCCTGTCTGTCTGCCTGTCCTCTATCTGTCTGTCTTCCTGTCTGCCAACCTGCTCGTGTGTCTCTTCTCTTCCTGGGTCTCTCTGTCCGTGTCAGTCACAGCCAGTCTGTCTGCCTGTCCTCTATCTGTCTGTCTTCCTGTCTGCCAACCTGCTCGTGTGTCTCTTCTCTTCCTGGGTCTCTCTGTCCGTGTCAGTCACAGCCTGAGTGTCTGCCTGTCCTCTATCTGTCTGTCTTCCTGTCTGCCAACCTGCTCGTGTCTCTTCGCTTCCTGGGTCTCTCTGTCCGTGTCAGTCACAGCCTGTCTGTCTGCCTGTCCTCTATCTGTCTGTCTTCCTGTCTGCCAACCTGCTCGTGTGTCTCTTCGCTTCCTGGGTCTCTCTGTCCGTGTCAGTCACAGCCTGTCTGTCTGCCTGTCCTCTATCTGTCTGTCTTCCTGTCTGCCAACCTGCTCGTGTGTCTCTTCTCTTCCTGGGTCTCTCTGTCCCGTGTCAGTCACAGCCTGTCTGTCTGCCTGTCCTCTATCTGTCTGTCTTCCTGTCTGCCAACCTGCTCGTGTGTCTCTTCTCTTCCTGGGTCTCTCTGTCCGTGTCAGTCACAGCCTGTCTGTCTGCCTGTCCTCTATCTGTCTGTCTTCCTGTCTGCCAACCTGCTCGTGTGTCTCTTCTCTTCCTGGGTCTCTCTGTCCCGTGTCAGTCACAGCCTGTCTGTCTGCCTGTCCTCTATCTGTCTGTCTTCCTGTCTGCCAACCTGCTCGTGTGTCTCTTCTCTTCCTGGGTCTCTCTGTCCGTGTCAGTCACAGCATGTGTGTCCGTTTGTCTGTCCTCTATCTGTCTGTCTTCCTGTCTGCCAACCTGCTGGTGTCTCTTCGCTTCCTGGGTCTCTCTGTCCGTGTCAGTCACAGCCTGTCTGTCTGCCTGTCCTCTATCTGTCTGTCTGCCTGTCCTCTATCTGTCTGTCTGCCTGTCCTCTATCTGTCTGTCTGCCTGTCCTCTATCTGTCTGTCTGCCTGTCCTCTATCTGTCTGTCTGCCTGGCCTTCAGCACTCACCTTGCATACACAGGCACTGGAAGCGGCCGTTACGGTCCAGACAGGTCCCGTCATTCTGGCAGGGGTTGGAGGCACACTCGTTGATGTTCATGTCGCAGTACAAACCCGTGAACCCCACCGGGCAGTTGCAACGGAACCCTCCAGGGGTGTTCACACAGGTGCCACCATGTTCACATGGAGAGTTGACAGCTGTAAAATAATGGTGCACTGAGCAAACTGACCCAAAGAACTTTAGCCACACAGATCGCCGTCTTCCCTTTTAACTGATCTGACACCGATTTTTAACTTGACAAAACATGTCCAAGGTACAGAACACACGCTCCACCCCACCCACTCCCATCCTCCAACTAATCCTTGTGTAAGAAGCGAACACAAGACAGGGACATAATGCTAACTGATTTATTAAAAAATCATTCAAACGAATTATGAAGGAGGGGGAAACAATCTTACCTGGAATCTCTGCACAGCTGAAAGATACACATCTTCTCTTTGTACCAGATGAAGCAACACCGGACCACTCCCAAAAATCCACTTTGACCTTCACTCCGTACAAGAATATCCCCTTACCCGCATAACCCCTAAAATCTACTTCCATCCTCACTTCAGGCTACACGTAGTAAACCTGGCCCCTTACGGACCCCTGGCCGGCTAGCTCTCTGCTCCCTCCATACTCACTTTCTTCACACTCGTTGACGTCGATGGAGCAATCCTCCCCTGTCCATCCCCGTCTGCACGTGCATTTGGGGTCGCCATTGATGGGCGAGGTCTCGCAGCTGGCCCCGGCGTGGCAAGGGTTGCTCTCGCAAGCGTCCTCCAGGTGGCAGCGCAGCCCTACACAGCCCCCCAGGGTGGTTAGTGAGGCAGACAAGCCATGGACAGGCAGGCAGGCGGGCAGCCAGGTAGGCAAGGTGACAAGACGAGACAGGGCAGGACAAGGCAAATCAGAGTGGGAAAGAACGAAAGGCAAGATGGTGGAAGGAAGGAAGTCGAGGAGGAAGAGTGTAACTGACGTAGTCGCCGTCAAGTACATGGATGCGAACGCAGAGGGCAAAGGACGCAGTATGAAGTGAGACTCTTGGCATGAAAAGATGAGCACAGACAGACGAACATACAGCTGGAGGAGGAAACAAGGTGCAAAAAGAAGATGGAAAATGTTTTTTCTCCATCCGTAGCAAGGCAACTCCCGTAGACACAAGTAGAGCACTTGAGACAAGATAAAACAGGAAGGCAGGTGAAGCAACAAAGAGAGTGCAAGAGAAATGTACACCTTCACGGATAAGGAAAACAGTGCAATACAAAAGATGTGGCCAAACAGAAAGCATACATCATGTCATCATAACAAAGACAAGTAAAAACAAGGTTTCTTACAAAGGAGTATGTGGATGCATCAAGAGATCATACACGTTTGCAGACAGACAAATAAGAATCAACACAGTCGAATAATAAAGAGGTCAAAGAGGTCCAATCACAGAAAAGTCGAGAAGCGTCATGAATCTTTTACAAGTTTTAGGTACAAAACATTGCATTGATGAAAAGTGGCAAAGATTGTGCCGCAATCGTCATAGGCAAAGACACAATGCAAATGCAGTCTGAAGATTCATTCACATAAAGCTACATCGATCAGACACCTCATGCCCTCGCCGGAAAGAAGCGTGGAGGTGTTCAATCACTCACCAGCCTTACCCGCCCAGCCATCACGGCGTAGCACAAGACAGAAGACAGAAGGAAGGAGGACGGGGGCCCATTAGTAAACAGGGAGGGCTTTCAACCCTGTCCTAAGCGCAACGCTTCTCCCAGAAACGTTCCATCTTTTGCCTTGTATTAGGAAAGAGCTCTATCTCACGAACGGCTAGACTTCCACAGTATTCGGTTTCCCATTTGGAAAGACGAAGATTTAAAAAAAGACAGAGAATCCGGGAACACGTCTGCATTGCCAGACTATTGATTAGCTCCCTCACGCTGAAGGTCAGGTTGCGTGTTTCTTGATGCTATACGGTGTAGACTGTTCATGACCAGTCACCCAAACCACTGGCGTCCCCCGTGTTGTCCGAGCAACGCCTTGATCTTCTCCGCGCGACCCAGGCCCGCCCGAGCAAAAACCACAGGCAGGGGACCAACAGATCGAAAGCCACAGGCAGTCTGGCCGCAGTGGAAGTCAGGGCCACAGTCCCAGAATGTGCAGCTCGGCTCGGCATCCTCCGACGGGAAAAGCAATCAGCAAACAGGTAATGCCTCACGTGGACTCGCCCCCACCCCATCCCCAAGCCACTCAGGCTAACCCCCGTCTCAACTCTACACCCCTGTCCCAAGATACCTATTAGGAAGCGAGAGAAATAAAGACACGGGGGATCAGGAGGGAGAGGGAGGGAGGAAGGGGGTAAAAAGTGTGAAGGTGAGACCCAGAAGCCAATTACCAAACAATGGAGTGGCCTCGACAGGCCGGGCAAGCTGGGAGAGCTGGGGGAGGGAGGGAGGGAGGGAGGGGGGAGGGAGGGTGGGAGGGAGGGAGAGGCCACTGACAGTCGACAGACAGGAACTTGGTGGTCACACGGCGGCTGTCAGCTCTACACTAAGCACTGTCACCAGCTCAATATTTTCACGGGGTCATCATGAAGCCATTGCCAGCCTCCTCCAGCACACCGTGGGAAAGCAGGAGGCAGAGAGGGATGGACACGGAAAAAGTGGGATGGTGAGTGAAAAAAGGATGAATACGTACAAGGAACACACACACACACACACACACACACACACACACACACACACACACACACACACACACACACACACACACACAGCTGTAAAGAAGGATAGAAGAGGGAAAGTTTGGACAAATACGAAAGGATAGATATGACCAAAGCACAACTCTGACACAATCCCTTCGGATGCCCACGAAAGAATACTACTCGCATTAAGTCGGCCAAATTCAGAACAAAGAATTTTCAAATCAATCAACCGAGAAATGTCAGTTGCTCTTGTAATTGAGTCCACAGACATGGAAATGCACGTGTTCTTGTCCTACCTTATGGAGAGCTCACCGCCATGCGAGTATACACAGTGCATGAGCTGCATACCGTTTGCATCCGATTCCCCTCTTTCACGTCAGTATACCAACAACCAAGAAGGCGATTCAAAGACACCAGGAAGACACCATGGACGAGCAACAGAGAGAAACCTCCACTCAAATCACATCAAAATCACATCACATCTCATCTCATCTCTCTCTCTCTCTCTCTCTCTCTCTCTCTCTCTCTCTCTCTCTCTCTCTCTCTCTCTCTCTCTCTCTCTCTCTCTCATTCATTCATTCTCACCTGTCTTTCCACGGGGGCACTGGCAGTAGAAGTAGCCCACGCGGTCCTGGCAGGTGCCCCCGTTGTAGCAGGGGTTGTCGGCGCAGTCGTCGATGTTGCCGCTGCAGTCTTTTCCTGTCCACCCATTGACGCAGATGCACAGGAAGTCTCCCCGGCGGTTGATGCAGGTGCCTCCGTTCTGGCAGATATTGGGCTGCCTCATGCACTCGTCCACGTCCTCGTCGCAGTAGCGGCCTGCAGGAGGCAAACACGAGATGCTGACGAATGGAGTGTTGTGGCCCAGCAGCCGTTGTAGGCTATGCAATGCCACTGATCAGGAAAGGAAATTCTCAACAGCTGACTAGAGTAAGAGCACGCCAAGGCTGCGTGTCCCTGGTTATTCTCACAGGGAGACGCGGTGGGCATTTCCAACACACTGGGGGTGGGCATTTCCTTACCCCCAACACACTGGGGGTGGGCATTTCCTCACCCCCAACACACTTGGGGTGGGCATTTCCTCACTCCCAACACACTGGGGGTGGGCATTTCCTTACCCCCAAAACACTGGGGGTGGGCATTTCCTTACCCCAACACACTGGGGTGGGCATTTCCTCACCCCCAACACACTGGGGGTGGGCATTTCCTCACCCCCAACACACTGGGGGTGGGCATTTCCTCACCCCCAACACACTGGGGGTGGGCATTTCCTTACCCCCAACACACTGGGGGTGGGCATTTCCTCACCCCCAACACACTGGGGGTGGGCACACACAAAGACTAGTAGTAGTCCGCGGATGGCTTCCATCCTGGACGGGGTGGTGGTGGGGATACGGGTGGAGTGTGGGTGGCTGGGTTGGGTATCATGCGTGGGAAGGGGTACGGGTTGAAGATGGGTGGGTGAGTGTGAGGTTGAAGATGGGTGGGTGTGTGTAAAGTTGAAGGTGGGTGGGTGAGTGTAAGGTTGAAGATGGGTGGGTGAGTGTAAGGTTGAAGATGGGTGGGTGTGCGTAAAGTTGAAGATGGGTGGGTGTGCGTAAAGTTGAAGATGGGTGGGTGAGTGTAAGGTTGAAGATGGGTGGGTGTGTGTAAAGCTGAAGATGGGTGGGTGTGCGTAAAGTTGAAGATGGGTGGGTGTGCGTAAAGTTGAAGATGGGTGGGTGAGTGTAAGGTTGAAGATGGGTGGGTGTGCGTAAAGTTGAAGATGGGTGGGTGAGTGTAAGGTTGAAGATGGGTGGGTGTGTGTAAAGCTGAAGATGGGTGGGTGAGTGTAAAGTTGGAGATGGGTGGGTGTGTGTAAAGTTGGAGATGGGTGGGTGAGTGTAAGGTTGAAGATGGGTGGGTGAGTGTAAGGTTGAAGATGGGTGGGTGAGTGTGAGGTTGAAGATGGGTGGGTTTGTGTAAAGTTGAAGGTGGGTGGGTGAGTGTAAGGTTGAAGATCGATGGGTGGAGGTAAGCTTATAAAGGAGGGTGGGAGATGGCAAGGGGAGAAGATGGGTGAGTGGGGATCAGGGTTGGAGATGGGTGAGTGGGGATCAAGGTTGGAGATGGGTGAGTGGGGATCAAGGCTGGAGATGGGTGAGTGGGGATCAGGGTTGGAGATGGGTGAGTGGGGATCAAGGTTGGAGATGGGTGAGTGGGGATCAAGGTTGGAGATGGGTGAGTGGGGATCAAGGCTGGAGATGGGTGGTTTGGGGGAAACGACTGAAGATGGGCAGGTGGAAGTAATGGTCAATACGGGTGGGCGGGCGATGATAGTTGGGAAAGTTGAGTAGTATACAAGGTAGGCACGTGAATGAAAGAGCGTGTTCGGAAGCATTGAAAACATGGTGGTGTTCATTTAATGAAGAAACTCTCTCTCTCTCTCTCTCTCTCTCTCTCTCTCTCTCTCTCTCTCTCTCTCTCTCTCTCGGGTGGCGCGAGTCCATTCGAAGAACAATTTTGTTGTTATTCTTGGAATCTGAGACCTGCTTTTACGGCGAACGAAGAAATAGATTGTGTTTCTAATAGAGCGTACTCAAACGTGGATTCCTGTCATGTAGTGAATAACATCAGGTATTTCAAAAACCTTGCATTTACTGCACAGTCGTGTTTTCGTAATGCGAGAGGAAGAGAAAATCCAAGTGGTTAGTTTCGCTCCTGATGTAGAGGACCACTGATTCTCGATAGAAGAAGAGCTATTTTTCACGTAGTTCTTGTCTCAGTCTAGAATAGCCACCAGCAACGACAGGACAGAGGCCAATCGAGAATGGACAGACTCACTCTAAAACCAAGAAAGACAGGAACACTGACATTTTAAGCAACGGTCTCTCTGACAGATGTTGACACGTCTTGGAGTTCTTTTTCAGAGCAGATCTTCAACAAGACCTTATTCATGTCGAATTATTACTTCTCCCGCGCCCTAACCCACCCTCCCAAAGGGGAAGGAGGGGAGATGGGGGGCGGGTGGGGGAGGGGGAGGGGAAAAGAAGGTGAGCGCGGCACTCCAACGAAATTCAGCTTTAGCTGATATTAACATTGTTTTTTTTTCCAAATACGCATCGGCTGCTTTTTGCGAGCTCTGTGCGACTGGGAATATGGCTTTTAAAGCCTTACCAATCCGACCCAAACCCTATTTACGGCCTCGGGACATACATTAGTTTTTCAAGCCTATCAGTTCAATCATCTTCACAAACTTTTATGAGCGACACTCGCTGGAAGCAAAGGGGCCGACTACACAACCGAGTGAAAATAAAAAGCAATGATGTCACACACACATACACGCACAGGCGCGCACACGCACACACACACACACACACACACACACACACACACATACAAACACACACGCACACACACACACACACACACACACACACACACACACAGTCGCAATAAATCGAATTCACACAGAAGGCGTGACGTATATATATGTCTGACAACTCGAGAGACAAGCCCTTGAGGCACAAGACTGGTCATTAAAGAGGGGGGCACACTTCTAGAGCTGCGCAGTTCTTGTTGGGAGATCAAAGGCAGAGAAGGAGAAGCCGCCTGTGAAAGGTCATGGTTGACGTATTTAATGACTTCCTGTGCCCAAGTGCTGCTGCAGACAGCGTGAGTTCTGGGCCCTGATGAAAGGTCGCCAAGGGCACTGGAAGGTCACCAGGGGTCGCCAATACAAGAAGTGCCAGTCGGCGTCAGGCTATTCGCCCCGGACTACAGTGGACACCCACAATGCAATCGCTTGACTTCTCTACAAGTTTTTTTTGGAGTACTGTGTAGGGTGCTCATAGAACACTAGAAACAATTGGGCAAATTCTGGAAAATTGTGACGTTGAAAGACGTGCGGAAAGAGTAAAATGGTCGGACTTCTTCCCCTATTTATACGGTCATGGTGAAATGTTACATGAACTTGTAACGACGAAAGTTGTTTATGCCAGTCAATGTTCCAAAATGGGGTTGCACCTACCACTAAAGGAAGGCTCCTAGAGCAATGTTTTCCGGGCCTCTACACGCGTGACCCACTTATCGCTTGTTGGGCTTACGCGATTAATGTCCCAGCACTACCATCATTCAAATCTCACAAAATTCAATTGGCCTAAATTTTTCTCAGAAAAAAAGCGTTTACGGTTTTGAATTTTGCCTGTCAAATGTCTACTAGAATTTGGTCCATGCACACTTTTGCTTTCACATGGCACACAATCAGATGGAACGTATGTGATCAAGAGTACGCATGCGTGAATGTATGCGTGCATGCATGTGTGCGCGAGCGGGTGTTCTTGTATAAGCGTGCGTGCAAGTGTTCTTGCGAGCGTGTGAGCGTGAGTGTGTGTGTTTGTGTTTGTGTAAATGCGCGCGTGCGTGCGTTCACGTGAATATGTATTAGAATGTGTGCAAGCATGTGTGTGTAAGTGTGGGGCTCTGCGGCCGAGCAGTTTTCTTGACCTGCAGTCGCTCGTGGCCAATGCCATGAAGCTGTGCGGACTGTGTAGGTGCATCCTTGAGCAAGGTGCTTAAGTCACGTTGCTTCTCCCCACCCAGGAGTAAACTCGGGTACCTGAGAGGACAGCGATGGGTTACTGTAGTGCGATAAAACCCTACTCTGCGGCCATGTGCCAGCATCGGCTTGGAATGCTCCCCAGGGAGTGGAGAGGTGCTGCTACCCGAATGCATGCGTCTTGTCTGTCACTGAGTGTGACGTCAGGTGCCAGCATCGGCTTGGAATGCTCCCCAGGGAGTGGAGAAGTGCTGCTACCCGAATGCATGCGTCTTGTCTGTCACTGAGTTTGACGTCAGGTGCCAGCATAAGACTGATCAGGCGGCCCGCTGATGAGGAGGTAACGCGCAAAGCGTTTTGAGACCCAGACATGGGTCACAAATTAAAGCCACGCCTTTTCCCTCTATGCGCGCGCACATGCATGCACACGTGCGAGGGCACACACCGCACCACACGAGCTTGCCAATGAGTGCACACACTGCTTACCTGTAAACGCAGGCGGGCAAACACAATGGTAGCTGTTGACTCCATCCACGCACGTGGAGCCATTGTGGCACCGATGCTGGAGGCAGTCGTCTGTGTTGACCTCGCAGTTCCTTCCTCGGAAACCTGTAGAAAGACAGCAGCTCCGTGAGGACAGTGCCAGCAAACGGCAGACAACGGTGCAACATATGGCGGGAGTGAACTGAATGAAATAATTATAATATTTATATCGATATCAAAATCAACGAAGCAGTGCATTATCTAAAGAGTTCGTGTCCATTCATACCATTTAATTAAGACAATTTGAGCAAAGTAAGACTTGACGTGGTGAGTATCTGAAACCCGTTACGTAAGCATATTCATGTTTCATCATCATCATCATCATCATCATCATCATCATCATCATCATCATCATCATCATCATCATATACACTGGCAGCAAGCTGTACAAATAATTTCATACCTCACCTTCCACCGCAACAAATGCATGAAGGCGTGTGTATGAGTTCGCAGGGACTCATGCACATACAGTAACCCCCCCCCCCCCCCCCACTCCTCTCTCTCTCTCTCTCTCTCTCTCTCTCTCTTCTCTCTCTCTCTCTCTCTTCTCCTGTCTCTCAACACACACATATTTCTCTCTCTCTTCTCTCTCTCTCTCTCTCTCTCTCTCTCTCTCTCTCTCTCTCTCTCTCTCTCTCTCTATCTCTGATATACACACACACACACATATATATTCTCTCTCTCTCTCTCTCTCTCTCTCTCTCTCTCTCTCTCTCTCTCTCTCTCTCAACAGCCTCCAAAGAATGGATGGATGGATGGATGGTGTTTTACGGCCTATCAGCCTTTGTAGGCTATATAAGGCCATTAAGCAAGAAAATCACTTGAACAGTAAAGAGTAAACGCGAATCAAGTCACGGTGCCCCTAGTTATTCGCCTCTTACGAATCGCGTAGGGAGACGCGGTGGGTCAATTCTTACCCCAAACCCACAGGGAGAGCCTCCAAAGAAAGCACCCATCATCAAGTCCTTTTATTCATGCAGGCACATACATGTATACATGCAGGCACATACATGTATACAAGCGGGGCAGCGAGGCACAGAGACAGCACATGACCCTGGGGAGGCCCACTCGCCCCCATCACCCCACACCATTCAACACAACACGACTGCTCCCCACTGGACCGTTCAAGTTGAGTGATCCTCGTCACATTCGCAGCAATGGTGTCGTAATGCTAGAGAGCTCTATGGAAAACTCCACTTTCCTCTCTACGTTCATTCACGGCATCCCCCCTCCTCCCACAGGAAGAGCTGCAGAAGACATCTACCGCCAAGTACAGGGGCCAGCCATTCAACTTCCTGAAGTCGACCATCATGCCTGGTCCAAGGTCCTTGGCCAGCCACTCATTTGCTGACTGCCCCTGTAGGAAGTCCTACACTACTCCAATTAGGATGAAGTGAGGAGAGAGCGGTTCCGACTTCTGCGTGAACTCGCATGCAATTCATTCTCCACAGCTTAGCTACATGCAAGCAGTGCTTCGCTGCAGTCGAAGCCTTCCTTTGGGGTTAGATTGTGAGGCCTCCTCGTCACCCTTTAAAGTCTGCGCTCTCATCTCTTCGGGAAAATGAACAGGTCATCAAGACCAGCTGGATTTATTATAAATTGCTGAGTAACATTCGCACACTAGGGAGGAGCTCCCAAGACAACCATTCAGTTCATATTCTACGTGCATGTATGGATGCATTGTAGGGGTTTCTCAGCAGCACCCCGAGTATGATCATGGGCGGACATACAATGTAGGTTACTCATTAATACTAAATCTTTCCTGTTTGACTTCCTGAGGTGGAGGGTAAGGTTGAAGTGTCTTCGGTGCTGTTAGTCGTACACTCGTACTTGATCTGCAACGTCACTAGCGCAGTGTGGGAAGAACGGAGAACTCCCATGCGATGGGAGCGGGCAAACTGTGCACTTCGGGACAGCAGACACCATCCTCACGCAACGAAGGCACCCGACATGCAGCAGGGTGCAGACTACAGCATACCAGAGTGAAACGTCACCTGCCCAGCACAGAGGAAGGCCGAGGGAGAGGAAAACAGGAAGGGAGGGAGGAAGACAGTCTGAGACCCCTGCAGCAGCAGAGTTCCCCTGGGAATCCCCTCTGCCCCCGCCCCCGCTCTCTGTCTTGATGACGTTTACCCAAGGCAAAAGTCCTTCCGGTTCGACCGCTCTTGAGTGGTGACCGCCGTCTCCATGGTAACACTACGTCATCAGAGGTCCTGACAACACATCCACCCCCACTTCGATATTCCATCCCACAGTATTCAGCATCCATCTATTGCCGCTTCAACACCTCGCATTT
>JAWQFJ010000194.1:35496-63857 GCA_034096865.1 Theodoxus fluviatilis | reverse complement strand
ACATTGCCACATGTGGTGTTTCATAGCACAGTAGGTGTACATTGCCACATGTGGTGTTTCATAGCACAGTAGGTGTACATTGCCACATTTGGTGTTTCATTGCACAGTAGGTGTATTTTGCCACATGTGGTGTTTCATAGCACAGTAGGTGTACATTGCCACATGTGCTGTGAAATCAGTCAAATGGAGAGTAAAGAGGGAATCACACCAGGTCTGACGTCATCTTGTTCCAGGGTTCTGCAGCAGTGGCTGACCAGGCTGTGGAACCACAGCCAGTCTGGGAGTATCCCAGCCAACCTCTGACCTCTGCAGAAACCTTGATTACAGTGACCTGGGATGGAGAAATGAGGGGTCCAGCTTCCTCCACTGACCTCAAGGTCACCAGGTGTGTAGCCTTTCCTGACTTCTTTGCTCCTTTCTTCCTTTCTCCCTCACTTTTCCTTGTGTTTTTTGTGCAGCATTCTGTCCAGACCAGCCTAAGTTTACTGTGTAGCAAAGGAATCTCTGCAGTCAAAAATAACATACGGCAAGAAGGCAAACCAATACTAAAAGGGGGCTTTGGTTACTTGATAAATGGTGGGCACATTTGTGTGAAAATGACTCCCCTGTTCTCCTGGTAGCTGAAGCAAGCTCTTGATGTTGCCTTGCTGTTGTGTATGGCAGTCAAAATGTCAACTGGTGTGACATCTGTTAGCAACAGTGCATGAAGCCCATATGGAAATTTTCTTTAGTCAATACTATAATAAAAACCGCTGGCGCTGAACCTCCAGGTTTTGGCACACTCAAAAAATTGGGTTCAAACCCGCAATCTCTCGAGAAAAGGGGGGGGGGAAAACACACACAAAAACACAAAAAACAGGTCGGGTTCGAAAAAAGTTTCAGCTCGGATTCGAATCCGTTCACACATGACCTAACGTTACAATTGTCCAGCGCTTTACCATCTGAGCCATTCATTTGGCAACTGACGTTACTACGTGTTTGTAAAGGAATTATAACGTTCTTTTCTGTAAACTCCCTCGCTTCATATTTTGCACTGTAAATTGTATAAAAATGGATGATAGTTCATGAAATTTGAGTGGTCTTGTACATTTTAGGATACTTAAGGTCTATTTCTGCCAAGTTTATTATCGATTCACTGCCATTAGGCCAAGCCAACAGACTACCAGTACCAAGTTGTTGCGCTTAAGTCAGGACAGACAGAACGAACGAACGAACTTTATTTTACAATGGTAGTGAATTAGGCAGTATTGCCTTTCTTACTTACATTCAGCCCTTGAGGCAAAATATTCAAATGTGGTAAGAGAGAGAGAGAGAGAGAGAGAGAGAGAGAGAGAGAGAGAGAGAGAGACAGAGAGAGAGAGAGACACAGAGAGAGAGAGACAGAGAGAGAGTGAGAGAGAGAGACACAGAGACACAGAGAGACAGAGAGAGAGAGAGAGGGGGGTGGGGAGCTGGTAAAAGAGGAGGACGGGAAGAGAGAAAGAGAGTAAGAGGGTGGGTGGGAGAGAGAGAGAGAGAGAGAGAGAGAGAGAGAGAGAGAGAGAGAGAGACAGAGAGAGAGACAGAGAGAGAGAGAGAGAGACAGAGAGAGAGAGTGAGAGAGAGAGAGGGGGGGGGGAAGCTGGGAAAAGGGGAGGAAGGGAAGAGAGAGAGAGAGTAAGAGGGTGGGTGGGAGAGAGAGAGAGAGAGAGAGAGAGAGAGAGAGAGAGAGAGAGAGAGAGAGAGAGGAGGGAGGGAGAGAGAGAGAGAGAGAGAGAGAGAGAGAGAGAGAGAGAGAGAGAGAGAGAGAGAGAGAGAGAGAGAGAGAGAGAAGAGGAAATTGCAAGCCGCCGAATGTTGCAGATTTCTACTCTTGCTAGCGTCGAAAGACACGCGGAAACGGAAAAGATAACTCTGTTTGACTC
Source organism: Theodoxus fluviatilis (assembly GCA_034096865.1). Lineage (NCBI taxonomy): Eukaryota > Metazoa > Mollusca > Gastropoda > Cycloneritida > Neritidae > Theodoxus > Theodoxus fluviatilis. The sequence goes on along the minus strand of JAWQFJ010000194.1, from coordinate 61,953 downwards.
GATTTCGATTCGACTAAGCATTTCCGTCCGCTATTCCGTCAATTGACCTTTGAGTGAGGCAGTTTTTGAAATATATATCAGCTTCTAAGTGGGACTGAATTTCAGATCGTACATGCAAATGATGTCATGCTATTAATGACGTCAAATTTGGCTTTGCCGTCAAATGTCATTTCAATCATTTTTCGACCAGTAATTTTGAGAATACGACCTTAAAAAACCACTTTCTCTTCAAGCCTCGATTCTGAAAATTTGATACATTCAATCGGACCTAACTTCCAGTTAGTGTGCAAAATCTCAAGGAAATCCGTCCAGTAGTTTTTGAGATATAAGCCGTGGAGTCGGGACAGACAGACACACAGACAGATAAAGTCTGTAGGACCTCCAGTAAACCTGGAGGGAAAATACTATAGTACTTTGATGAAGTATTTACTATCGAATATTCTATGGAGTACTACAGTAAATACCTCATCAAAATACTGTAGTAAATTCCATATAATCCAATAATAAGTACTTTACCAAAATACTATACTAATATTTCTCTAAAATACTAATAATATTTTTTTAATACTATAGTAATTCCTTTACTAAAATACTATAGTAAATTCTGTAGATTACTACTGTAGTTAATACTTCACCAAAGTACTATTGTATTTTTATAGTATTTACTGTTAGAAATTTTCATGAGTTCCACCACTTGACAATAACATCCTGGGCTTCTTCTGCTATGTCATTCAATATAATATTAAGAGCAAAGATGTCACAGGTTCATCTTCAAACACACATTCTGCAGTCTGAGATGACAATTTGCTCACAAAATGAAGGATGATCCACAAAGGATTTTTGCACAAGCCCAAATAACCAATGTGATTACTTGGAGCACAGTACTGCACTAAATTTCATTCACAGCATTAAGTTTTCCATCACCTATGACACCATATTTTTTGCAAAGGTGCAGGGGGAAAAAAGCAGAAAGGAAAGGTAACGAAAGCTAAGTTTCACAGTGCCACATCAACCAATATGTAAAATCAAAGCATATGAAAATACAGTTTATGATCTATAGTTTTGTAGAGAATCCTGCCTACATACAGAATTCAATACAGTAATCTTTTAAGTACTTTAGAATCTACAGTGGATCCTATAGCAAGCTACAATGTTCAATAGTACCCTATTGTATCATACAGCACTTACTGTAGTATTCCACAGAGTCTATGGCACATCCTATAATAAACTATGGGTTTTCTATACAGTACCCTAAAGTATTATACAGTACTTACTGAGGTATTCTGCAGAATCTGTAGTACATTCTATAGTAAATTACAGTGTTCTATAGTACTCTATTGTACTCTGTAGAATACATAGTACTTACTATAGATTCGGAATACTATAGAAACTGTTCATATGGGAGACTTAGATGAGAGTGGGTTGCTTCTGGATGATCCTGACATCAAATGCATTTGGCTGCAATTTCCATTCAGAGAACAGAGGAATGAGTGAAGTGCTACTTTAATATGATTTGATGTCTCAGTGCTGTCCCCACTAGTCTCCAGCTGCTTTGGGTACCCCGTGGCTGAGCTACTGGAGCAGGCCCCTGGCTGAGCTACTGGAGCAGGCCCCTGGCTGAGCTACTGGAGCAGGCCCCTGGCTGAGCTACTGGAGCAGGCCCCTGGCTGAGCTACTGGAGTAGGCCCCTGGCTGAGCTACTGGAGCAGGCCCCTGGCTGAGCTACTGGAGCAGGCCCCTGGCTGAGCTACTGGAGCAGGCCCCTGGCTGAGCTACTGGAGCAGGCCCGTGGCTGAGCTACTGGAGCAGGCCCGTGGTTGAGCTACTGGAGCAGGCCCCAAAAGCCCAGCAGCCAGGGGTTCCAGCTGGGTAGTGAACCGCTCTGGCCCTGTTTTGCCCTCTTTGTCAGTTGTTCCACAACCAGTGCCCAAACTCCAGTCAGCCATGGCAGTGAAATTGGACAAATGAGACAAAGTGAGTAAAATGATACATGGTAATAAATCCTCGTTCATCCTTCCTCCATTCTGCAAGTACTGCTTCTGATCTTTCCCTCTCTGTTCCTTTGCCAGGGAAGGAAAGCTGAATGGCGTGGTGCTGTGGACTGAGTTCGACTTTGGCGAGGGGTTGACCATCTCCACAGGCCCCCAAGGGGGGGAGGGGGAAGGGGGTCCCTTGGACTGGGACATGTTCTCTAGACAGGGTGTCCACCTCCTGCCCACACCACAGCCTGTTCTGCCAGGTGACTGCTGCAGGGTGCAGACGGTCTACAGGTGTGATGAAGGAGACTTTCACTTTGACTTTTTGCTGGCCTCCAGTTCCTGTGGCGACTCGGGAACTCAAGGGGAAAGACCACCCACGCTCACCAATTGCTGATCTCCTGTCCTCATCCAAAGCTATCGCTGTGCAGAAAGATATCCTGGCTCGTACTCCGTCAACATCCTTCACCCGTTTTTTCCTGATTCATGGACTCCTGCATATAGAATACCCATGCAAGCGTAACGCCAGTGCAAGGGTAACGCCAGTGCAAGCGTAACGCCAGTGCAAGCGTAACGCCAGTGCAAGCGTAACGCCAGTGCAAGCGTAACGCCAGTGCAAGGGTAACACCAGTGCAAGCGTAACGCCAGTGCAAGCGTAACGCCAGTGCAAGCGTAACACCAGTGCAAGCGTAACGCCAGTGCAAGCGTAACGCCAGTGCAAGTGTAGCACAAGGGTCCACACACCACTGAATGCCAGAAAGACAGAAAGATGTGTCTCACTTGCATGGCATTTTAACAAGAACACTCTGAACTGTTGGAATGGACTAGTTACTGAGAAGAACTGACTTTGCTTGCATCAGTCGTGTATAACAGTTTCTGTAAGAAAAGCTGGGTCTAACACAGGAGTGCTGCCGTCGTGACGAGTGCTCCACAGAGAGGAGGCAGAGTCTGTGGAGCTCTTTGGAATGAGCTGCACAGAGCCTAGGCCAGCGCCTGGAAGTTGGCAGCAGTGCTGCTGCGGCCCCTTGCTTGTAGGCCAGCGCCTGGAAGTTGGCAGCAGTGCTGCTGCGGCCCCTTGCTTGTAGGCCAGCACCTGGAAGTTGGCAGCAGTGCTGCTGCGGCCCCTTGCTTGTGTTGCTCCTCCCACCCAGGAGTGAGAAGGGAACGCGAGAGGACAGGAAAGTGATGAAAAGGAATTGCCATTTCAGAGCTGCTGTCAGCAAAAAGCATGAGCCTGTCATTGTTGTCAATCGAAACAGGAAACTTGAGGGATAAGATTGTCCTTGATGAGTGTCTCTTTACAAATCATGTCTGCAAAACTGCAAACCTTTCTGCTTTATGTGGAATTTGTTCCACCCATCTTTAATTGATTCCAGTATTATTCTGCTCAACCTCATAATATTCTGCTCAATGAAAAATACTGCTATCAGTTCAAAAGTTCTGTGCTTAAGAAATGCAAATGGAGTTCTGTCAATGAATTGAAATAAATCCCTGGTGCATCAGAATGAATGCAACATTGGAAATCAACAGAAATAAATCCCTGGTGCATCAGAATGAATGCAACATTGGAAATCAACAGAAAGACAACAACAATGACAAACGTTTAATTTCAAATGGTAACAGAAATTTAAAAAAGAAAGACAGAAAGGAAGGAAGGAGAATGTATTTGAAATAAAAATTGCTTATGTGTTCAAATGCTTTCTGTTTGAGTCCAGGTTGGATGGACGGCGTTTTACAGCCTCTCAGCCTATGTAGGCTATGTAAGGCCATTAAGCACAAAAATCACTCAAATAGTTCAAGCAAATGCAAATCTAGTCACAATGACCCTATTTAGATACAAGATACAAGATACTTTATTGTCCTCATTGATCACAAGGAAATTCGTTTTGTCGGTGGCAAAAACATAATACATACATACAAAAACAAAAACAGTTCAACATTAATTAACTCAATCATATCATTCAAGTTATGGAGTCCATCAGAGGCAATTCAATTTAATAGAGAAACATTTTACACCAAAACAAGTAATCACAGAAGGAACAAAGACACAAGCATGCACATCAAACAATCATCGTCACGCAATAACACATACCCGATCTTCATCCATAACACATGTACAAGAACACCCCCCCCCCCCCCCCCCCATCATGTTCATCATCCTGCATGCACATCAACAACCACACTCGCACAGCACACATAACACATACACGATCATCATCGCATAACGCATGCACCCCCCCCCCCCCCACACACACACACACACACACTCTCACATGTTACTCCTTGTTGTTACAGACATAGTTCACACCATTCATAGTCCTTTCTGTCACAGTTCACAGCACTACAAGTCCTCGTAGTCCCAGTTCACTTTACTCCAATCTCTCCGTCATATGTCACATCAATCCTGGTCACATAGTCACAACTCTCATCACTCATCCTCACAGTCACAGTTCACATCACCCACTCTTCAGTCACAGTTCACGTCACTCCTGGTCCCACATTCACGTCAAGTCTCACAACAATCTTCATGCATACTACCCATTCACCGAGACTCGTTGAAGAGACGGATGGCTGTCGGGAGGAACGAATCCCTCATGCGGTTTGTTCTGGCAGGCCAGCACCTCAGGCGACGTGAGGATTCACGAGTGGGTTCGCATGACGCGAATGCCTGGTGCAGAGGGTGGCGGTCGTCAGATCGAATCTTGCCCATCTTCCTCATGGCCACACTGGGGTAGCGATCACTGAGAGGCTGGAGGTCGGAGCCAGTGATGGCGCCGGCTTCATCCACGACCTTCTCCAGCCTCTCCATGTCGCCCTTCCTGACACTGCTGTGGTAACACAGCTGGTTGAAGGAGACGACGCTCTCAATCGTCGCCTGGTAGAAGAGGTGGAGAATCTCAGAGTTGACGCGAAACTGCCGCAGCTTTCTCAAGAAGAAAAGCCTCTGGTTCGCCCGCTTGCACACGGCGTCCACGTTCGGTGACCAATCGAGCTGGTTATCGATGATGGTGCCCAGGTATTTGTATGTATCAACCATCTCGACTGGTTCGCCCTTGATGACGATGGGATCGACCGTGGTCTTGTTGTCTCGTCGAAAGTCTATGATGAGCTCCTTGGTCTTGGTCACGTTTAGCTCCAGGAAGTTGTCGTCGCACCACTTCACCAGTTCCTCCACGGCATTTCTGTACGCCGATTCGTCCTTCTTCAGGATGAGACCTGACAGGGATGTGTCATCTGCGAACTTCAGCAGCAGGTTCATGAGATCCCTGAGGCGACAGTCGGCGGTGTACAGCGTGAAGAGCGAGGGTGACAGCACGCAGCCTTGAGGGGCGCCTGTGTTAGTGGTGATGGCGTCAGACAGAACCTGTCCAACACGCACTCGCCGCTTACAGATTGCATAGGGAGAAGCGGTGGGTCTATTCTGACCCCCTACCCACAGGGGGTTTATGTCGCATTCTGCTTGCAGACACTCAGACATTCCTCTTACACTGCTCGGGGGGTTGGCAGTTCTGTGTCCTGCATTATTAGAATGGGTTCGTTTGCCCCTCTTTTGAAAATGCAGTGGTAAATTGCTTCTGCAGCCGTTCTGTGAAGAAAAGGATGTGGTCCAGTCTGTGCAGAATGCATACTTGGATGCTTTGTGCAGTTCATTCAGTGAAGTGCTTTTCGTGGAAATTTGATCTTATATGCCATGGCTGTCTGCAGCAGGAAAGCCAAGCAGCTCCATGTCTGTAACGCACGTCCTGCCGCAAGGCTGCACTTGTGGGACATGCTGTCTCTGCAACTGTTAACTCCACCCATGTCACATCTCATCACACAACTTCTGGCATATCCCCTTCCTGTTGACATACGTGTGGATAACCTGCAGCAATCAGTTTTGCATCAAGATTTTTTTTTTTAATCTGCATCTTTGAATCCGTCTGTATGCAGGTCTGCACAACCTTTCAGTTTCTACTCTCTCCAGTCACCATTGTGTTTGTATTTGGGTAGCCATTTCTGTTTCTACTCTCTCCAGTCACCACTGTGTATTTGGGTAGCCATTTCTGTTTCTACTCTCTCCAGTCACCATTGTTTGTATTTGGGTAGCCATTTCTGTTTCTACTCTCTCCAGTCACCACTGTGTATTTGGGTAGCCATTTCTGTTTCTACTCTCTCCAGTCACCACTGTGTTTGTATTTGGGTAGCCATTTCTGTTTCTACTCTCTCCAGTCACCACTGTGTATTTGGGTAGCCATTTCTGTTTCTACTCTCTCCAGTCACCATTGTGTTTGTATTTGGGTAGCCATTTCTGTTTCTACTCTCTCCAGTCACCATTGTGTTTGTATTTGGGTAGCCATTTCTGTTTCTACTCTCTCCAGTCACCACTGTGTATTTGGGTAGCCATTTCTGTTTCTACTCTCTCCAGTCACCATTGTGTTGTATTTGGGTAGCCATTTCTGTTTCTACTCTCTCCAGTCACCACTGTGTATTTGGGTAGCCATTTCTGTTTCTACTCTCTCCAGTCACCATTGTTTGTATTTGGGTAGCCATTTCTGTTTCTACTCTCTCCAGTCACCATTGTTTGTATTTGGGTAGCCATTTCTGTTTCTACTCTCTCCAGTCACCATTGTGTTTGTATTTGGGTAGCCATTTCTGTTTCTACTCTCTCCAGTCACCATTGTGTTTGTATTTGGGTAGCCATTTCTGTTTCTACTCTCTCCAGTCACCATTGTGTTTGTATTTGGGTAGCCATTTCTGTTTCTACTCTCTCCAGTCACCATTGTGTTTGTATTTGGGTAGCCATTTCTGTTTCTACTCTCTCCAGTCACCACTGTGTTTGTATTTGGGTAGCCATTTCTGTTTCTACTCTCTCCAGTCACCATTGTGTTTGTATTTCCATTTCAGTTTCTACTCTCTCCAGTCACCATTGTGTTTGTATTTGGATAGCCATTTCTGTTTCTACTCTCTCCAGTCACCACTGTGTATTTGGGTAGCCATTTCTGTTTCTACTCTCTCCAGTCACCACTGTGTATTTGGGTAGCCATTTCTGTTTCTACTCTCTCCAGTCACCATTGTTTTGTCTGTCCCTTCCTTTGTTTGCATCTCTCCCCATCCTTCTCTTCCTGTTCCTGTAGAATTTTCTCATCTGGTCTTGTGTCGATTACAGTCAAAACAAGGGTGCACTGCAGTTACAGTCAAAACAAGGGTGCTCTGTGGCTCCCTTTAATCTGGACATGGCCCTCATGTGCCTCACATGCACATTTGGGGTACAGTCGCGTCTGCAGCACCACCATGCCAAGACTGTTACACAGGAGCATCTGTTGTCATCTTCAGCACCACTACACCAACATTGCTATCCATGCATGGCTGTATTCTTCCTCGGAACATCTCTGCCCCTTTGTCCTCCAACTCCTCCATTCAAGTGTTGAATGCTAGAGAGGCATTGATACTGAATTCCCAGACAACACACATACCATGTGTAGCTGTGTCTGACTTCATGCCAGTCAAACACCGTTGATCTGGAAATGGGAATACGAGTGGGGAAAGAACTTTAGGAGTAAGGTTCCAATTCACACACACACACACTTTTTTTGGAATTTGAGTTTGAGTGCGTGCCACCATCTCCAATGCACAGCTAATTTTGGGATGCCATTTCTGGCAGGATTAGCCAATGTTGGTCAATTCTCTTACATGCAACCAATACTTCGCACAACAAAGGGTGTGTCCATCCATCTATCAGAGGTGGAAAAAAGACCCTGTCATTCGGCAAAGTGCCACAGACAGCCAAGCAACAAGTCGGCCTCCAGACTGGACCTTTTCCAATTTTTATTGACAAACTGAGTACATCTCAAGACTATGCAGATAATTCAGACTATGCAGATAATTCAGACTACGCAGATCATCAAAGCTGTGAAGACTCTCTGCTGACAACACCACTTTCCTGCCCAGGCCTGGCATAATGCCGCGGCCGGACTACACGGCCAGACAGACTACACATTTCATATATATATGTTACGCAGTGGCGATGGTTATTTCCATTTTGAAGCAACACGTACATCCTACAGGATTCAAGTCAAAGCACTAAAGAAAAGCGACCTGGAACGAAAACATGACACAAAATGAGTACTAGTGTGACGGGGAAGTAATTCATTGACAGTGTTAAGCGACATCTGGGTTTTCACCCACAGTCATGCTACATCAACATTGGGCCTTCTATTGTGTTGTACAAACCTTCTATATTGATACAATGTGCCACACATGAAGTGAGCAACTCGTGTATGCACAGATATCAAATTCAACTGCTCATCAATTCAAAACTATGTTGTCACTCCACTGCAATATATGTTGATAAAAGCATGACATTACCATACAGTAGTACACAGCAAAATCAACTTGGATCCCTGATGCTGCAATTCTGAGCAAAAGTCATCGGTCCCATGCGAAGAAGAGGAATAAAAACAGAAAAGGTATCTCAAGGCAAGAATAGGCCATGTTTACCAAATACTCAAAAACGATTTTATTCACCTGAAAAAAAAACAATCCTGCCTAAACATCTGCAGAGAGACGTACCCATCCTCTTTCCCTACAGTCTGCTCCAGTCTGTAGAAATTCCTCTGCTGCTGTAACCCCTAGCTCCTATGGCAGCCACATAGGAAATGTTTCATCTTTCCTGAAAACCATTGAAAAGTGTATGCAGAACTTTCCAGTCCATAACTATAAAAAACCCAACTCAAATACAATTGTTGAAATATAACAAAGAGTAGAGTGCAAAATGCACTTCAATATGGCATATACATGACAAAATGTGGTGCAATGCAGAGGATAAAAAGCCCTCTAACAAAACAGCATTGGTTGCTCTCACAATGAGAGCACATCCTGACAACACAGACCCCCAAAAGCTGACCTCTGACCTCCCACCATGTGGAGAAATGTCGAAAGCCTCGGCATATATTTCACTACTGTTACTTCCCAAAAGTCAAACTGTCCTGTCAGTTTTCAATATGAAACAATGGACTTGTCCACTACGAATTGCAAACAAAGATGACTGAAACACGTCAGACGGAGAGAGAGAGAGAGAGAGAGAAGCACTGTCTGTGGAGGTGGCCAGAAGCACCAGAGTACACGCCTAGTACACACAGTCTACACACCACGGCTCAGTGCCAACAATGGGCTACAAATACATACAGAAATACTGATATTACAAGCTGCGAACATTGAGGGAACACCTGACAGGGGCAAGTCAGTTCCAGACAAGGTGGTGGATCATCCCCACTAGGCCAGGACCAACACAACTTGCCCAGACACTGCAGCAGCCAGCCCAGCTCTAGCTGCTATGTTGCCATGGCAACATTCACTCTGGCATCTTCTGGAAGGCAGCCTCCTGCTCCCTGAGGTGCTTCCACACGACCTCAGGCGTGTCGATGCCAACCTGGTCCTCCAGGAAGCGTGTAGACTCGCGCGTGTCATCCAGCCAGTAGTGCTTGGGCAGGGAGAAGAGCTGCTTCCAGCCAATGCTGGGCAACCCACTCATGTTGATGGAGCCTGAAGCAATATTCACATGGTCAGCAGTGGTCACAGAGAGAGATGAGAGCCAACACAAACATTGCAAAGGGTTATGTGTGTGGAGAGAGAGAGAGAGAGAGAGGGAGGGAGAGGGAGAGAGAGAGAGATGCTAACGGAAGGAGACTGAAGTGAGCAGGGAGGAAGACAAGTACAATCCAGGGTGCAACACTTGATTTTGGGGCAAGGAAAACACCTGAGGGCTCGGCAGAAACATTATGAAATTTGCAAGTAATTAATCAACAAAAGTGAACGAAGTCAACTCTCTCTCGCAACAAAACCTACCTCTCTGTAATCATCTTTCTCAGTTCTATTCCCATCAACTCCCAGTCATCAAACCAAGCTTCCTCTCGTCTACTTGCAACTTTCATTCACAAGTCATCGCACTACACATTAATTTCTTTTAAAGTTTAACGACATCACTACAAAATTAGTTCATATCAATTCCAAACTTGACACTCTAAACCTCACGAAGCACATGTGGTTCCAGCAGAACTGTTTCCCATTCAAGTGAATGAGTTTTAGACCCATCAGCATTTGTTGCCTACCTAAGGTCACTGACCACAAACATGCAAGAGTCTTTACAGAAGAGCAAATTCTGCAAGTCTTGATAATTTCCTTGGTTACAAGCCTTTCATACTTGGCATAACAAACATCTAAATCCCGTGCAAAGCCAGACTGATTAGTTGTGAGACATTACTCATTTTGAGCCGTTTTCTTATGATTGGTTACCTATAAATAGGGCCCACGGTAACCATGTGCATTGCATTTAGATTCTGACCTATTTATACATCAGACTGAGACATTCTTCAGAACCAATTCTCTTGCAAACTGTGAGCACGGCAAACTGTTGCGTCCAAAATTTCTGCAGCGCCAAATCCCTCAACAGCCAATCAACAAATCCAAAGTGGGAAAGGAAAAACTGCGCGCAACTGATCTAAATGATGGCAAACATCAAAGACATATTTGGTGTCATACAGCTGAGTGGTGTGCAACTAACTACCTTAGAGAACCAATCAGCGCCCAGCTTGGTGTAGGATTTAGTCACGGGCCTTTGCATAGCGAGACATGATGACAATATTTTTTGAAAATAATAATAATAATAATAATAATAATAATGATAATGTTTAAGTTTATTCAAATACTGGAGAATTTGTTTTGGGGACTTTCACCCCCAGTCACCACTGCAGCGCCCAGTGCGCCGCCGGTTTTACGCCGTTGCAACAGAGGCAACGCCAGCCAAGCACCTTGCCCAAGGATGCAAGTCCAGGATCCGCGCTGCACTCGACACCACATCTGCCTGTCCCAATGCAAGCGTCCTCACCACTGGCCTAGGGCTCCAACTTAAACATCTTAAATGGTGGGTCTATTCTCACCCCCAACCCACACGGGGCTCTAGACTGCACATGGGGCTCTAGACTGCACATGGGGCTCTAGACTGCACATGGGGCTCTAGACTGCACATGGGGCTCTAGACTGCACATGGGGCTCTAGACGGGGCTCTAGACTGCACATGGGGCTCTAGACTGCACATGGGGCTCTAGACTGCACATGGGACTCTAGACTGCACATGGGGCTCTAGACTGCACATGGGACTCTAGACTGCACATGGGGCTCTAGACTGCACATGGGGCTCTAGACTGCACATGGGGCTCTAGACTGCACATGGGGCTCTAGACTGCACATGGGGCTCTAGACTGCACATGGGGCTCTAGACTGCACATGGGGCTCTAGACTGCACATGGGGCTGTAGACTGCACATGGGGCTGTAGACTGCACATGGGGCTGTAGACTGCACATGGGGCTCTAGACTGCACATGGGGCTCTAGACTGCACATGGGGCTCTAGACTGCACATGGGGCTCTAGACTGCACATGAGGCTCTAGACTGCACATGGCACAGGCCATGGGGCTCTAGACTGCACATGGGGCTCTAGACTGCACATGGGGCTCTAGACGGGGCTCTAGACTGCACATGGGGCTCTAGACTGCACATGGGGCTGTAGACTGCACATGGGGCTGTAGACTGCACATGGGGCTCTAGACTGCACATGGGGCTCTAGACTGCACATGGGGCTCTAGACTGCACATGGGGCTGTAGACTGCACATGGGACTCTAGACTGCACATGGGGCTCTAGACTGCACATGGGGCTCTAGACTGCACATGGGGCTCTAGACTGCACATGGGGCTGTAGACTGCACATGGGACTCTAGACTGCACATGGGGCTCTAGACTGCACATGGGGCTCTAGACTGCACATGGGGCTCTAGACTGCACATGGGGCTCTAGACTGCACATGGGGCTCGACTGCACATGGGGCTCTAGACTGCACATGGGGCTCTAGACTGCACATGGGGCTCTAGACTGCACATGGGGCTCTAGACTGCACATGGGGCTCTAGACTGCACATGGGGCTCTAGACTGCACATGGGGCTCTAGACTGCACATGGGGCTCTAGACTGCACATGGGGCTCTAGACTGCACATGGGGCTCTAGACTGCACATGGGGCTCTAGACTGCACATGGCACAGGCCATGGGGCTCTAGACTGCACATGGGGCTCTAGACTGCACATGAGGCTCTAGACTGCACATGGGGCTCTAGACTGCACATGGGGCTCTAGACTGCACATGGGGCTCTAGACTGCACATGGCACAGGCCATGGGGCTCTAGACTGCACATGGGGCTCTAGACTGCACATGAGGCTCTAGACTGCACATGGGGCTCTAGACTGCACATGGGGCTCTAGACTGCACATGGGGCTCTAGACTGCACATGGGGCTCTAGACTGCACATGGGGCTCTAGACTGCACATGGGGCTCTAGACTGCACATGGGGCTCTAGACTGCACATGGGGCTCTAGACTGCACATGGGGCTCTAGACTGCACATGGCACAGGCCATGGGGCTCTAGACTGCACATGGGGCTCTAGACTGCACATGAGGCTCTAGACTGCACATGGGGCTCTAGACTGCACATGGGGCTGTAGACTGCACATGGGGCTCTAGACTGCACATGGGGCTGTAGACTGCACATGGGGCTCTAGACTGCACATGGGGCTCTAGACTGCACATGGGGCTCTAGACTGCACATGGGGCTCTAGACTGCACATGGGGCTGTAGACTGCACATGGGGCTCTAGACTGCACATGGGGCTCTAGACTGCACATGGGGCTCTAGACTGCACATGGGGCTCTAGACTGCACATGGGGCTCTAGACTGCACATGGGGCTCTAGACTGCACATGGGGCTCTAGACTGCACATGGGGCTCTAGACTGCACATGGGGCTCTAGACTGCACATGGCACAGGCCATGGGGCTCTAGACTGCACATGGGGCTCTAGACTGCACATGGGGCTGTAGACTGCACATGGGGCTCTAGACTGCACATGGGGCTCTAGACTGCACATGGGGCTCTAGACTGCACATGGGGCTGTAGACTGCACATGGGGCTCTAGACTGCACATGGGGCTCTAGACTGCACATGGGGCTCTAGACTGCACATGGGGCTCTAGACTGCACATGGGGCTCTAGACTGCACATGGGGCTCTAGACTGCACATGGGGCTCTAGACGGGGCTCTAGACTGCACATGGGGCTCTAGACTGCACATGGGGCTCTAGACTGCACATGGGGCTCTAGACTGCACATGGGGCTCTAGACTGCACATGGGGCTCTAGACTGCACATGGGGCTCTAGACTGCACATGGGGCTCTAGACTGCACATGGGGCTCTAGACTGCACATGGGGCTCTAGACTGCACATGGGGCTCTAGACTGCACATGGGGCTCTAGACTGCACATGGGGCTCTAGACTGCACATGGCACAGGCCATGGGGCTCTAGACTGCACATGGGGCTCTAGACTGCACATGGGGCTCTAGACTGCACATGGGGCTCTAGACTGCACATGGGGCTCTAGACTGCACATGGGACTCTAGACTGCACATGGGGCTATAGACTGCACATGGGGCTCTAGACTGCACATGGCACAGGCCATGGGGCTCTAGACTGCACATGGCACAGGCCATGGGGCTCTAGACTGCACATGGGGCTCTAGACTGCACATGGGGCTCTAGACTGCACATGGGGCTCTAGACTGCACATGGGGCTCTAGACTGCACATGGGACTCTAGACTGCACATGGGGCTCTAGACTGCACATGGGGCTCTAGACTGCACATGGGGCTCTAGACTGCACATGGGGCTCTAGACTGCACATGGGGCTCTAGACTGCACATGGGACTCTAGACTGCACATGGGGCTCTAGACTGCACATGGGGCTCTAGACTGCACATGGCACAGGCCAAAAGCTCCTGAGACAGCTGTGGGGAGTCAGAGAATGCACCCACCTTCCTTGGGCAGGTTGCCGATGGGTGACGGGACAAAGTTGTTCTCGCCCTGGCAACGACGGATGACCCATTCCAACACTCGGATGTTTTCACCAAAGCCTGGCCACAGGAACTTGCCGTTGTCATCCACTCGGAACCAGTTCACGTGGAAGATCTTGGGCATCTGGAAGGTCAAAGTTCAAGGCCATGAGTGATGGAGCCTCGATGCAACAGTCGATACCTAGCTTCCGTGCACCGGTCGGGAGTGCCTTCACATCAGTGAACTGCGGAATCTGGTAATGTCTCTAGCCAAGCAACCAATCAGCTGCGTGGACTGTTATGAGGCCAAGAGAAAAAAATAATTGTGGTTACTTAACATGGCCGGAAAAAAAAGTCTTGGTAGGTTGGCCGGATTTTTTTGGAAAACATTTTTTTTAATGAAAGAGGCCAGATTGAACATAAATCACAATTTCTCTTTTGCTGGAAAAAAATATTTTGGGGGTGAATTACTGGATTCCCAAGTACTCAGAAAGCAGGGTCGGTCAATGAAACAGCACAAAATGTGTTGACCGTCAATTTCTTCCCCCTTTTCTCTCATTTCCCCTTTTTTCTCTCTTTTTTTTTGCACACTTGAAAAAAGTTTAGGGTTGGCAGATTTTTTTCTTCTCTAATATAGTAATAAGTATCACATTGTTTTTAAGCTTCAAATCTCTAAAAATAAGAATTCATATCAGATGGCAAGAAAAATAAGCAAAGATTAGAAGACATCAACATCACCACAATTCACTCCAGAACAAGGAAGGCAGAAAATGCAGAATGGACTACACACTGGAAGGCAGAAAATGCAGAATGGACTACACACTGGAAGACAGAAAATGCAGAAAGGACTACACACTGGAAGGCAGAAAGTGCAGAATGGACTACACACTGGAAGACAGAAAGTGCAGAATGGACTACACACTGGAAGACAGAAAATGCAGAATGGACTACACACTGGAAGACAGAAAATGCAGAATGGACTACACACTGGAAGACAGAAAATGCAGAATGGACTACACACTGGAAGGCAGAAAGTGCAGAATGGACTACACACTGGAAGACAGAAATTGCAGAATGGACTACACACTGGAAGACAGAAAATGCAGAATGGACTACACACTGGAAGGCAGAAAGTGCAGAATGGACTACACACTGGAAGACAGAAAGTGCAGAATGGACTACACACTGGAAGACAGAAAGTGCAGAATGGACTACACACTGGAAGACAGAAAATGCAGAATGGACTACACACTGGAAGGCAGAAAGTGCAGAATGGACTACACACTGGAAGACAGAAAGTGCAGAATGGACTACACACTGGAAGGCAGAAAGTGCAGAATGGACTACACACTGGAAGGCAGAAAGTGCAGAATGGACTACACACTGGAAGGCAGAAAGTGCAGAATGGACTACACACTGGAAGGCAGAAAATGCAGAATGGACTACACACTGGAAGGCAGAAAATGCAGAATGGACTACACACTGGAAGGCAGAAAATGCAGAATGGACTACACACTGGAAGACAGAAAATGCAGAATGGACTACACACTGGAAGGCAGAAAGTGCAGAATGGACTACACACTGGAAGACAACTGAGAAGTAGACATGAACACGAAGACAGCAAAGAAAGACAGAGACACAAATAAGCTGACAAATGGCAAAGACATCACACACAAACACACGCACACAGACAGGCACACACACACAGACAGGCACACACACACAGACAGGCACACACACACAGACAGGCACACACACACAGACAGGCACACACACACAGACAGGCACACACACACAGACAGGCACACACACACAGACAGGCACACACACACACAGACAGGCACACACACACAGACAGGCACACACACACAGACAGGCACACACACACAGACAGGCACATACACGCACGCACACATATATGCATGCACACTTGCACACACACACACGCGCGCGCAAGCAAACCCAGATTTTTATGTAAAGGAAAAGCAGAACAAGAAGGGCAAAGCCCATACGACTCACATGCTTGACCTTGACCTTTATATGTCCTTGACCTTCAGATGACCTTCAAGGTCAAGGTCAAATGACTAAACCTACCAATGACATCATACACAAAGAAATGCTTTACACATTTTTCCTACCAAAATACATGTGACCTTGACCCAAGGTCAAGGTCATCCAAGGTCATGCAATACAAAGCTGTTAATTCAAGACATAGGAAGCACAATGGTGCTTATTGGCACTTTCTACCATGAGATATAGTCACTTTTAGTGGTTCACTATCCCATTTTGGTCACATTTCATAAGGGTCAAAGTGACCTTGACCTTGATGATATGTGAACAAATGTGTCTCATGATGAAAGTATAACATGTGCCCCACATAATTATTAAGTTTGAAACAGTTATCTTCCATAGTTCAGGGTCAAGGTCACTTCAAAATATGTATACAATCCAACTTTGAAGAGCTCCTGTGACCTTGACCTTGAAGCAAGGTCAACCAAACTGGTATCAAAAGATAGGGCTTGCTTTGACCTATATACCACTTGTAGCTAAGGTCGCCATTCTCAATAACGTGGGAGAAAATTGGGAAAATGTGAAAAATGACTGTTTTTGAGACCACATTTATGGCTCCTGTGACCTTGACCTTGAAGCAAGGTCAAGTCACTATGTATGTTTTTTGAGGCCTTGTCATCATACACCATCATGCCACATTTGGTGTTGATAGACTTAATAGTCTCCGAGAAAAATCCAACGTTTAAGTTTTTTACGCCCGGACGGACGACACGGGTGAGTACATAGACTCACTTTTGCTTCGCATGTGAGTCAAAAAGCATGCAAGAGAGTCAGAAGTTAAGACATACAGATGCATACAAACACAGAAAGAAAGAAAGACGGATGGTTGGACAGACAGATGGACAGATGCATACAAACACAGAAAGAAAGACAGGCCAGAGACCCACCTGTCTGCCAGGCTTCTCCAGGTCCAGCCAGTGCTGCAGGTAACGTCCAAAGTTGTATCCCATGAATGGACGCATGGCCATGGGGTCATGCATGATGGTCTTGCCTGCAAAGCAACACACACACACAGCCTTTAGGGCAGGCTCCGCAGCAAGGCATCCACTGAACCCAGGCAGCCTCCAATCCACACATTCAAAATTAAGCCATCTGCAAGCATGCGTCAATGCAGGTGTGCAAGTGTGAGCACATGTGACAAGTGTGTCTGCATGTTTGTCTGTGTGCAAGTCCATGTGTGTGCATGCCTCTGTGTGTGTTAGTGTGTGTGTGTCATAGTGTGTCTTCGTTTTGGTGTGTGTGTGTGTGCATGAATGCATGCACATAGGTGTGTGTGCATGTGTGGGGTGTGTGCATGCATGTGTGTGTGTGGTGTGTGCATGCATGTGTGTGTGGTGTGTGCGTGCATGTGTTGTGTGTGCGTGCATGTGTGTGTGTGTTTGCACATGCATCTGTGTGTGTGAGTGTATGTGCTAGTGTTTGAATATGCATGTGAGTGTGTGTGTGAATGTGTGGTGTGTGCATGCTAGTGCATGAGTGTTGTGTGTGCACATGCGAGTGTCTGCATATGCATCTGTGTAAGTGTGTGTAAGCTTAAGTGTGTGTGTGTGTGTGTATGGGGTGTGTGTATGTGGTGTATGTGTAGTGTGTGTAGTGTGTGTGAGTGTGTGTGTGTGGTGTGTGTGTATGTGTAGTGTGTGTAGTGTGTGTGAGTGTGTGCGCATGTAAGGTTTGTGTGCATGTGTGTGTAAAGTGGCAGGCTAGACAGACAGGCAGGCCAGACAGGCAGGCCAGCCAGCCAGCCAGCCAGCCAGCCAGCCAGCCAGCCAGCCAGCCAGCCAGCCAGCCAGCCAGCCAGCCAGCCAGCCAGCCAGGCCAGGAAGAGAAATCCTCACCATCATGCTCAGCAGCAGCAGTGGCCTCCGACTTTACGCAGGCACCAACCACCACGCCGTGTTCCCAGCTCTTGGTCTCGAACACCAAGGGCACACCTGTAGACAAAAGACAGAGTGAAACACCAAGGGCACACCTGCAGACAACAGACAGAGTGAAACACCAAGGGCACACCTGTAAACAGAGTGAAACACCAAGGGCACACCTGCAGACAACAGACAGAGTGAAACACTGAGGGCACACCTGTAGACGACAGACAGAGTGAAACACCAAGGGCACACCTGTAGACAGACACAGTGAAACACCAAGGGCACACCTGCAGACAACAGACAGAGTGAAACACCAAGGGCACACCTGTAGACGACAGACAGAGTGAAACACTGAAGGCACACCTGTAGACGACAGACAGAGTGAAACACCAAGGGCACACCTGTAGACAACAGACACAGTGAAACACCAAGGGCACACCTGTAGACAACAGACAGAGTGAAACACCAAGGGCACACCTGTAGACAACAGACAGAGTGAAACACTGAGGGCACACCTGTAGACAACAGACAGAGTGAAACACCAAGGGCACACCTGTAGACAACAGACAGAGTGAAACACCGAGGACACACCTGTAGACAACAGACAGAGTGAAACACCAAGGGCACACCTGTAGACAACAGACAGAGTGAAACACCAAGGGCACACCTGTAGACAACAGAC
The DNA here is from genome assembly GCA_034096865.1 of Theodoxus fluviatilis. Lineage (NCBI taxonomy): Eukaryota > Metazoa > Mollusca > Gastropoda > Cycloneritida > Neritidae > Theodoxus > Theodoxus fluviatilis. The sequence continues at coordinate 43,459 of JAWQFJ010000194.1, read as the reverse complement.
ACAGTGAAACACCGAGGACACACCTGTAGACAACAGAGTGAAACACCAAGGGCACACCTGTAGACGACAGACACAGTGAAACACCGAAGGCACACCTGTAGACAACAGAGTGAAACACCAAGGGCACACCTGTAGACAACAGACAGAGTGAAACACCGAGGACACACCTGTAGACAACAGAGTGAAACACCAAGGGCACACCTGTAGACAACAGACACAGTGAAACACCGAAGGCACACCTGTAGACGACAGAGTGAAACACCAAGGGCACACCTGTAGACAACAGACAGAGTAAAACACCAAGGGCACACCTGTAGACGACAGACACAGTGAAACACCAAGGGCACACCTGTAGACAACAGACAGAGTGAAACACTGAGGACACACCTGTAGACAACAGACAGAGTGAAACACCAAGGGCACACCTGTAGATGACAGACAGAGTGAAACACCAAGGGCACACCTGTAGACGACAGACAGAGTGAAACACCAAGGGCACACCTGTAGACAACAGACAGAAACACCAAGGGCACACCTGTAGACAACAAACAGAGTGAAACACCGAGGGCACACCTGTAGACAACAGACAGAGTGAAACACCAAGGGCACACCTGTAGACAACAGACAGAGTGAAACACCAAGGGCACACCTGTAGACAACAGACACAGTGAAACACCGAGGACACACCTGTAGACAACAGAGTGAAACACCAAGGGCACACCTGTAGACGACAGACACAGTGAAACACCGAAGGCACACCTGTAGACAACAGACAGAGTGAAACACCAAGGGCACACCTGTAGACAACAGACAGAGTGAAACACCAAGGGCACACCTGTAGACAACAGACACAGTGAAACACCGAAGGCACACCTGTAGACAACAGACAGAAACACCAAGGGCACACCTGTAGACAACAGACAGAGTGAAACACCAAGGGCACACCTGTAGACAACAGACAGAGTGAAACACCAAGGGCACACCTGTAGACAACAGACAGAGTGAAACACCAAGGGCACACCTGTAGACAACAGACAGAGTGAAACACCAAGGGCACACCTGTAGACAACAGACAGAGTGAAACACCAAGGGCACACCTGTAGATACAACAGAGTGAAACACCAAGGGCACACCTGTAGACAACAGACAGAGTGAAACACCAAGGGCACACCTGTAGACAACAGACAGAGTGAAACACCAAGGGCACACCTGTAGACAACAGACAGAGTGAAACACCAAGGGCACACCTGTAGACAACAGACAGTGAAACACCAGGCACACCTGTAGACAACAGACAGAGTGAAACACCAAGGGCACACCTGTAGACAACAGACAGAGTGAAACACCAAGGGCACACCTGTAGACAACAGACAGAGTGAAACACCAAGGGCACACCTGTAGACAACAGACAGAGTGAAACACCAAGGGCACACCTGTAGACAACAGACAGAGTGAAACACCAAGGGCACACCTGTAGACAACAGAGTGAAACACCAAGGGCACACCTGTAGACAACAGACAGAGTGAAACACCAAGGGCACACCTGTAGACAACAGACAGAGTGAAACACCAAGGGCACACCTGTAGACAACAGACAGAGTGAAACACCAAGGGCACACCTGTAGACAACAGACAGAGTGAAACACCAAGGGCACACCTGTAGACAACAGACAGAGTGAAACACCAAGGGCACACCTGTAGACAACAGAGTGAAACACCAAGGGCACACCTGTAGACAGACACAGTGAAACACCAGGGCACACCTGTAGACAACAGACAGTGAAACACCCAGGCACACCTGTAGACAACAGACAGAGTGAAACACCAAGGGCACACCTGTAGACAACAGACAGAGTGAAACACCAAGGGCACACCTGTAGACAACAGACAGAGTGAAACACCAAGGGCACACCTGTAGACAACAGACAGAGTGAAACACCAAGGGCACACCTGTAGACAACAGACAGAGTGAAACACCAAGGGCACACCTGTAGACAACAGACAGAGTGAAACACCAAGGGCACACCTGTAGACACAGACACCAGGCACACTGTACAGAGTGAAACACCAAGGGCACACCTGTAGACAACAGACAGAGTGAAACACCAAGGGCACACCTGTAGACAACAGACAGAGTGAAACACCAAGGGCACACCTGTAGACAACAGACAGAGTGAAACACCAAGGGCACACCTGTAGACAACAGACAGAGTGAAACACCAAGGGCACACCTGTAGACAACAGACAGAGTGAAACACCAAGGGCACACCTGTAGACAACAGACAGAGTGAAACACCAAGGGCACACCTGTAGACAACAGACAGAGTGAAACACCAAGGGCACACCTGTACAGACAGAGTGAAACACCAAGGGCACACCTGTAGACGACAGACACAGTGAAACACCAAGGGCACACCTGTAGACAACAGACAGAGTGAAACACCAAGGGCACACCTGTAGACAACAGACAGAGTGAAACACCGAGGACACACCTGTAGACAACAAAGTGAAACACCAAGGGCACACCTGTAGACAACAGACAGAGTGAAACACCAAGGGCACACCTGTAGACAACAGACAGAGTGAAACACCAAGGGCACACCTGTAGACAACAGACAGAGTGAAACACCGAGGGCACACCTGTAGACAACAGACAGAGTGAAACACCGAGGGCACACCTGTAGACAACAGACAGAGTGAAACACCGAGGACACACCTGTAGACAACAGACAGAGTAACCCGGGACACACCTGTAGACAACAGACAGAGTGAAACACCGAGGACACACCTGTAGACAACAGACAGAGTGAAACACCGAGGACACACCTGTAGACAACAGACAGAGTGAAACACCGAGGACACACCTGTAGACAACAGACAGAGTGAAACACCGAAGGGACACCTGTAGACAACAGACAGGGAGGGAGTGGGATAGTGAAACCTCATATCTCCCATGGAAACATGAGCATATAGACTGGAAAAAAAGTGAAGAATACACTATAATGAACAAACACGCACTCAAATATTCAAATGTATGTGCCCAGACACTTCAACAATCCCTCCCCTGTGCATTATTTCATGTGAAAAGGACAAGCTTTCACAACTATCTGGGGTCATGGAAGCCAAGATAATATATTGGAGGTGTGTCCTTGTGAACCAATTCATGTTCACACTGGAAAGGCTTTATTTATAAACTGAATATTTTTCATCGATTTTAATATGCAATGGGCTGATGGCCTCAATAAAACCTCTCTCTCTCTCTCTCTCTCTCTCTCTCTCTCTCCTCCCTCCCTCCCTCCCTCCCTCCCTCCCTCCCTCCCTCCCTCCCTCCCTCCCTCTCTCTCTCTCTCTCTCTCTCTCTCTCTCTCTCTCTCTCTCTCTCTCTCTCTCTCTCTCTCTCTCTCTCTCTCTCTCTCTCTCTCTCTCTCTCTCTCTCTCTCTCCCCCAACACTCATATGGATGCTTACCAGTGGGGCGGCGGCCGCCAAAGATGATGGCGGAGATGGGAACGCCCTCAGGGTCCTCCCACCTGGGGTGGATGATGGGGCACTGCTTGGCAGGGGCGGTGAAGCGTGCGTTGGCGTGGGCAGCCTTGCCAGGGTCCCCAATGTGCCACTTCTGTCCCAGCCAGTTGATGATGCCCACATTCTGCAAGATGGCAAACTCCCTCACTGCCTTGCAGAAGAGGAGGAAGAGGAAGAGGAGGAGGAGGAGGAGGAGGAGGAGGAGGAGGAGGGGAGGAGGGAGGAGGAGGAGGAGGAGGAGGAGAGGAGGAGAAGGGAGGAGGAGGGAGGAGAGAGGAGGAGGAGGAGGAGGAGGAAGAAGGGAGGAGGAGGGGGAGGAGGAGGGGGAGGGGGTGGGGAGGGAGGAGGAGGAGAAGGAGATGGAATTGGGTCATAGGGGGCTGAGCGTTTTGGAGATATGCTGAGGTTGGGGCAGATGTAGACGTTTCGGAAAGTAGGTGGAGGGGCCGGTGGGGGTTACTGACTTCTTTCGCTGATTCAGAGGTGCTGGATGGAAGTGATGGCGGTTTCAGTACTTTCTGTAGTCTTCACTGGGTCGAGCTGTGCTTCGATGGTGTCTTCTGAATCCTTCTCAGGGCTCCTCCTTCTTCCTTCGGCCCGTTCGGCATGCTTTTCTCGTTCTTTCTTCTTTTGGCATTTCGTCTGTTCTTCATCCTTATTCTTCTTGCTTTCTTATTTTCTTCCCCATGCGGTCTGACTTTCTAGTTCTTACTTGGGTGCTTGTGTCTTAGGCGGGCGGCAGTGCTTCCCTGGTTCTGGTGATACACAGTCTATCTGTAGGGAGGCTTATTATTCGATTATTCTTCTATGATTATTTAGTTAGCTTAGTGGGGGGTTCGTGTCTGTCGCGTGTCACTGGTTGCTATATGCTTTCCTGTTCTGTGGGGGGGGAAGGGGTGGGGGCGGGGAGGATATGGGGGGGGGGGAGGAGGGAAAGGAGAGTAGGGGGGGGGTTGGGTGGGGGGAGGGGGGACAGGGGGGGTGAGTGGGTGGGGAGGGAAGGAGGAGAGAGAGGGAAGAGAGGAAGGGGGAAAGAGGGGAAGAGGAGGGGGGGGAGAGGAGAGGAGGGGAACGGGGGAGGAAGGAAAGAAGAGAGGGGAGGGGGGAGAGGAGGAACAAGGAAATGAAGGAAGGAGGGAGGGGGGGGAGGGAGAGAAGGGCAGGAAGGGGAGGAAAAAGAGAGAGGGGAGGGAGGGGGAAGAGAAGGGGGGGAGGGGAGGAGGGAGGAAGGAGAAGGAGGAGAAGGACAGAAGGGAGGAGGAGAAGGGGGGGGGAGGAGAGGGGAGGGGAGGAGGGGGGAAGGCGGAGAGGGGAGGGAGAGGGGACGAAGGGGAGAAGAGAGGAAAGAAGGGGGGGAGAAAAGGGAGGGAAGAAGAAGAGGGGAGGAAGGGGGGGAGGAGCAAAGGGGGGAGGGGGGGGGGAGAGAAAAGGGGGGGATGGGGAGAGGGCGAGAGCAGAGAGAGGGGGAGGGGCAGCAGAAAGCAGGGAAAGAGGGGGGGAGGGAGGGACCAGGGAGGAGGCGCGGAGGGGGATATCGAGAAGGGAAGGGGCCAAGGGGAGAAAGGAGGGGGAGGGGAGGGGAACGGACAGGGAAAAGGGTCTTACTCTTCCTGCTTTCTTCTGTTTGTAGGAGGGAGAAGGGCTCGTCTGATGTATGTTTCGCTTGAGGAGGCAAGAGAGAGGTCGGAAGGCATTAGCCGTGTTTGAGGGAAGTTGATGTCTTGGGACGTGAGCACTTCATGTGTAGATGGGGATATGAGGGGTAGGGGAGGCGATGGGAGGTAGAGGACTTGGAATTGGTATGATCAGGGGCGAGATTGTGGCTGGATGAACATTGACTAGGGTAGGCATCGGTGGTGGAGGATCTTGTAGGGTACCTAGGGGGGATTTTAATGGGGGAGAGTGGGCGAAAGGAGGATTAATTATATGATTGCTATGACCGAGGGCAATAGCACTGTACAGAGAGGGAACTTGAGGGAGGGGAGAGAGAGAGGGGGGGGAGAACGGGGGGGGATCTCATTATGGTGTAGGTCGGACTCGTATAAGCGAGAGGAGAGGGAGGGGAAGACCCCAGTTACTCCCTTGTGAGACTATTTGTGCTCGGAGGGGGACAACGACCGGAGGGAGTGGAGATAGAGGATGTGGGGATAGATTATGACGGGGAGAGAGGAGAGGGAGGTGAGCGAGGGAGGCGAGGAGGGTGAGGGAGGAGTGCGCTGGAGACAGCAGATAGGCAATTCGAGGGACAGGGGAGTAGAGGGAGGGGGAGACGAAGGGCCGCCAGGGGGAGTTTTCGACGAGGGGGAGGAAGAGAGGGGATGGAGGTACGTAGGAGGGAGGGAGGGGAGGGGAGGGAGGGAATGGTGAGAGAGGAGAGGGGAGGGTAGAGGGAGGGAGGTTGCGTATGGTATAGTACTGTTTGGTGATGAGTAGTTATGTGAGGGGTGGGGGAGGGTAGAGATCGTTGGGTATGGATATGAGTAGGTCATGGATTAGAGGATGTACGGGGAGGGGGAGCTGGTGATGAGATGTGAGGTAGAGTATGAGTGGGGCTGAGGGGAGGGTGAGGGTCTAGGTTGTTTCTGGGTTTTTCTGTTGTTAAGTTTGTTATGGTCCGGCGAGGGAGGGAGGAGTCGTGGTGAGGTCGTGGGGTTTGGGGATGTGTGGTGTGTTAGTGGGGTAGGATAGTGTGTGTTGTGTTGTACTAGGAGGGTACACAATGTTTCAGGTCAGGGTAGTACTGTATGGGGTATGGGTATGTATGGATGGAGCGAGGGAGAAGTGGGACAGGGAGGAGGGGAGAGGGAAGGGGAGAGAGGAGGGGAGGGAGGGAGGGGGGAGGGAGGACTAGGGCACACAGGGAAGGATGGGTAGGGGAGAGAGTCGGATGGGACAGGAGACAGCGGGAGGGAGGGGGAGGGGAGGTATGGAGGTATGGGAAAGCGGAGTGTACAGGGAAGGGGGAGGAAAAGGTTTCACCACACTCGCATGGCTAGGGATTCCAATGGGAAGACAGCAGTGCGAAGGCGGAGGGAACGGTGTATGTCCCAGTGGCTATATGGGTGACATGGGATAGATGGACGAAGGGAACAGTAGCAGGCAGGGGGATGTGGAAGGGACGTGTGTCGACTACAGGAGAAGGCCGGAAGTGGCGCCGGTTCAATAGATATGTGATGGAATTGGTGTAGCGCACATCTCCGGGACTAGCGAGGGAGGTTGGAGCTGGAAGGTGAGGAGGTGTGAGGTGTCACTGCCAATACATAGTTTAGGGAAGGAGAGGGAGGAAGGGGGTAGGGAGGGTGTGACACAAGTGCCACTGGTGTAGAGAAGAAGGCAAAGAGGCAGGGAGAGCGGGAGGGGGGAAGAGAGAGGGGGGTGGGTAAGGGAGGGGAGAGAGGAGGGGAAGAGAGAGGGGAGGAGGGGGAGAGGAGGGGGAGAGGGAGGGGAAAAAGAAGAAAGAGGGGAAGGGGGACCATGAAGAGGGGGGGGAGAAAAGCGTAGGGAGGAGCGCTACGCATTAGGTTAGTTGGGACAATCCGCTGGACTAGAGCCTCCATACGATACGATACGTCGGGATCAAGACAACAGACGAAATGGAGGGGGTCGAAACGGCCTATTATTTAAGTAACAGCATTAGCAGATAGATATGGAGGCTAGTCCCTTATGTGTCCCTACCGGCTATGACTTGGACAGGTGGGAAGAGTCTGCTAGTCCATGTGGATTTGTCACTACCGCTATATTGAGAAAGTTGGAGGGGCAGGGGAGGGGAGGGTAGAGGGAGGGGAGGGAGAGGGAGGGAGGGGGAGGACGTGGAAGGGAGGGGGGCGTGATGAGGGAATCGAGAATGTGTACAGTTGTGCCAATGAGAGGAGGGGATGGGATGACAGGGAGGGGACAGATGAGGGAACCCTATAGGGAGGGGCTCTAGTCCACGATTTGTCACTACCGGGATGGAGTCTAGCGGGCTACTTCTTGGCCGGTCCGGATTTGTGGTTGCGGGCATCATGTGTGGATCCTTGTGGTGGCCAGCCGGCTTGGGAGGGAGGAGCGGAAAGGTGCTTTACGTGCCCGAGAATATGGATGGGTGCCAGTACCTGTCTGGGTGAGTCTGGGATTGGGGGGAGGTAGAATAGAGGGGGGGGGGTAAACTGAGGGTTTACGGGAGGGGAGTGGATGGACACGGGGAGGGAGGAGGGAAAGAGAGGGAGGGGAGAGAGGGTAGGAAGGAGCGAGGGGAGAGAATAGGAGGGGGGGAGAGAGGGAGGGAAGGGAGGAGGGGGGCGCGCTCAGGAGGTACTGGGTGGTAACGGTGTTACGCGAGGAGGGGGGGTAGGGAATGGGGGGAGGAGGGAGGGGGAAGGATGAGGGAGGCTAGGACGATGAAGGGTACGTTTTCTGTCTGTGTCGAGAGGATCGCAAATCATAGATTCTCCTCCGTG
>JAWQFJ010000194.1:0-30000 GCA_034096865.1 Theodoxus fluviatilis | reverse complement strand
AAGTCTCCTTACCCACTCTCTAGTTCCCTCTGCCCCATGGACTGGCACACTGACGCAAGTCTCCTTACCCACTCTCTAGTTCCCTCTGCCCCATGGACTGGCACACTGACGCAAGTCTCCTTACCCACTCTCTAGTTCCCTCTGCCCCATGGACTGGCACACTGACGCAAGTCTCCTTACCCACTCTCTAGTTCCCTCTGCCCCATGGACTGGCACACTGACGCAAGTCTCCTTACCCACTCTCTAGTTCCCTCTGCCCCATGGACTGGCACACTGACGCAAGTCTCCTTACCCACTCTCTAGTTCCCTCTGCCCCATGGACTGGCACACTGACGCAAGTCTCCTTACCCACTCTCTAGTTCACTCTGCCCCATGGACTGGCACACTGACGCAAGTCTCCTTACCCACTCTCTAGTTCCCTCTGCCCCATGGACTGGCACACTGACGCAAGTCTCCTTACCCACTCTCTAGTTCCCTCTGCCCCATGGACTGGCACACTGACGCAAGTCTCCTTACCCACTCTCTAGTTCCCTCTGCCCCATGGACTGGCACACTGACGCAAGTCTCCTTACCCTCTCTCTAGTTCACTCTGCCCCATGGACTGGCACACTGACGCAAGTCTCCTTACCCACTCTCTAGTTCCCTCTGCCCCATGGACTGGCACACTGACGCAAGTCTCCTTACCCACTCTCTAGTTCCCTCTGCCCCATGGACTGGCACACTGACGCAAGTCTCCTTACCCTCTCTCTAGTTCACTCTGCCCCATGGACTGGCACACTGACGCAAGTCTCCTTACCCACTCTCTAGTTCACTCTGCCCCATGGACTGGCACACTGACGCAAGTCTCCTTACCCACTCTCTAGTTCCCTCTGCCCCATGGACTGGCACACTGACGCAAGTCTCCTTACCCACTCTCTAGTTCCCTCTGCCCCATGGACTGGCACACTGACGCAAGTCTCCTTACCCACTCTCTAGTTCCCTCTGCCCCATGGACTGGCACACTGACGCAAGTCTCCTTACCCACTCTCTAGTTCCCTCTGCCCCATGGACTGGCACACTGACGCAAGTCTCCTTACCCACTCTCTAGTTCCCTCTGCCCCATGGACTGGCACACTGACGCAAGTCTCCTTACCCTCTCTCTAGTTCCCTCTGCCCCATGGACTGGCACACTGACGCAAGTCTCCTTACCCACTCTCTAGTTCACTCTGCCCCATGGACTGGCACACTGACGCAAGTCTCCTTACCCTCTCTCTAGTTCCCTCTGCCCCATGGACTGGCACACTGACGCAAGTCTCCTTACCCACTCTCTAGTTCCCTCTGCCCCATGGACTGGCACACTGACGCAAGTCTCCTTACCCACTCTCTAGTTCCCTCTGCCCCATGGACTGGCACACTGACGCAAGTCTCCTTACCCTCTCTCTAGTTCCCTCTGCCCCATGGACTGGCACACTGACGCAAGTCTCCTTACCCACTCTCTAGTTCCCTCTGCCCCATGGACTGGCACACTGACGCAAGTCTCCTTACCCACTCTCTAGTTCACTCTGCCCCATGGACTGGCACACTGACGCAAGTCTCCTTACCCTCTCTCTAGTTCACTCTGCCCCATGGACTGGCACACTGACGCAAGTCTCCTTACCCACTCTCTAGTTCCCTCTGCCCCATGGACTGGCACACTGACACAAGTCTCCTTACCCTCTCTCTAGTTCACTCTGCCCCATGGACTGGCACACTGACACAAGTCTCCTTACCCACTCTCTAGTTCCCTCTGCCCCATGGACTGGCACACTGACGCAAGTCTCCTTACCCACTCTCTAGTTCCCTCTGCCCCATGGACTGGCACACTGACGCAAGTCTCCTTACCCACTCTCTAGTTCCCTCTGCCCCATGGACTGGCACACTGACGCAAGTCTCCTTACCCACTCTCTAGTTCCCTCTGCCCCATGGACTGGCACACTGACGCAAGTCTCCTTACCCACTCTCTAGTTCACTCTGCCCCATGGACTGGCACACTGACGCAAGTCTCCTTACCCACTCTCTAGTTCACTCTGCCCCATGGACTGGCACACTGACGCAAGTCTCCTTACCCACTCTCTAGTTCCCTCTGCCCCATGGACTGGCACACTGACGCAAGTCTCCTTACCCACTCTCTAGTTCCCTCTGCCCCATGGACTGGCACACTGACGCAAGTCTCCTTACCCTCTCTCTAGTTCCCTCTGCCCCATGGACTGGCACACTGACGCAAGTCTCCTTACCCACTCTCTAGTTCCCTCTGCCCCATGGACTGGCACACTGACGCAAGTCTCCTTACCCACTCTCTAGTTCCCTCTGCCCCATGGACTGGCACACTGACGCAAGTCTCCTTACCCTCTCTCTAGTTCCCTCTGCCCCATGGACTGGCACACTGACGCATCTCCTTACCCACTCTCTAGTTCCCTCTGCCCCATGGACTGGCACACTGACGCAAGTCTCCTTACCCACTCTCTAGTTCACTCTGCCCCATGGACTGGCACACTGACGCAAGTCTCCTTACCCTCTCTCTAGTTCACTCTGCCCCATGGACTGGCACACTGACACATCTCCTTACCCACTCTCTAGTTCCCTCTGCCCCATGGACTGGCACACTGACGCAAGTCTCCTTACCCTCTCTCTAGTTCACTCTGCCCCATGGACTGGCACACTGACGCAAGTCTCCTTACCCACTCTCTAGTTCCCTCTGCCCCATGGACTGGCACACTGACGCAAGTCTCCTTACCCACTCTCTAGTTCCCTCTGCCCCATGGACTGGCACACTGACGCAAGTCTCCTTACCCACTCTCTAGTTCCCTCTGCCCCATGGACTGGCACACTGACGCAAGTCTCCTTACCCACTCTCTAGTTCCCTCTGCCCCATGGACTGGCACACTGACGCAAGTCTCCTTACCCACTCTCTAGTTCCCTCTGCCCCATGGACTGGCACACTGACGCAAGTCTCCTTACCCACTCTCTAGTTCACTCTGCCCCATGGACTGGCACACTGACGCAAGTCTCCTTACCCACTCTCTAGTTCACTCTGCCCCATGGACTGGCACACTGACGCAAGTCTCCTTACCCACTCTCTAGTTCCCTCTGCCCCATGGACTGGCACACTGACGCAAGTCTCCTTACCCTCTCTCTAGTTCCCTCTGCCCCATGGACTGGCACACTGACGCAAGTCTCCTTACCCACTCTCTAGTTCCCTCTGCCCCATGGACTGGCACACTGACGCAAGTCTCCTTACCCTCTCTCTAGTTCACTCTGCCCCATGGACTGGCACACTGACGCAAGTCTCCTTACCCACTCTCTAGTTCCCTCTGCCCCATGGACTGGCACACTGACGCAAGTCTCCTTACCCACTCTCTAGTTCCCTCTGCCCCATGGACTGGCACACTGACGCAAGTCTCCTTACCCTCTCTCTAGTTCCCTCTGCCCCATGGACTGGCACACTGACGCAAGTCTCCTTACCCACTCTCTAGTTCCCTCTGCCCCATGGACTGGCACACTGACGCAAGTCTCCTTACCCTCTCTCTAGTTCACTCTGCCCCATGGACTGGCACACTGACGCAAGTCTCCTTACCCACTCTCTAGTTCCCTCTGCCCCATGGACTGGCACACTGACGCAAGTCTCCTTACCCACTCTCTAGTTCCCTCTGCCCCATGGACTGGCACACTGACGCAAGTCTCCTTACCCACTCTCTAGTTCCCTCTGCCCCATGGACTGGCACACTGACGCAAGTCTCCTTACCCTCTCTCTAGTTCCCTCTGCCCCATGGACTGGCACACTGACGCAAGTCTCCTTACCCTCTCTCTAGTTCCCTCTGCCCCATGGACTGGCACACTGACGCAAGTCTCCTTACCCACTCTCTAGTTCCCTCTGCCCCATGGACTGGCACACTGACGCAAGTCTCCTTACCCTCTCTCTAGTTCCCTCTGCCCCATGGACTGGCACACTGACGCAAGTCTCCTTACCCTCTCTCTAGTTCCCTCTGCCCCATGGACTGGCACACTGACACATCTCCTTACCCTCTCTCTAGTTCCCTCTGCCCCATGGACTGGCACACTGACGCAAGTCTCCTTACCCTCTCTCTAGTTCCCTCTGCCCCATGGACTGGCACACTGACGCAAGTCTCCTTACCCACTCTCTAGTTCCCTCTGCCCCATGGACTGGCACACTGACGCAAGTCTCCTTACCCACTCTCTAGTTCACTCTGCCCCATGGACTGGCACACTGACGCAAGTCTCCTTACCCACTCTCTAGTTCACTCTGCCCCATGGACTGGCACACTGACGCATCTCCTTACCCACTCTCTAGTTCCCTCTGCCCCATGGACTGGCACACTGACGCAAGTCTCCTTACCCTCTCTCTAGTTCCCTCTGCCCCATGGACTGGCACACTGACGCAAGTCTCCTTACCCTCTCTCTAGTTCCCTCTGCCCCATGGACTGGCACACTGACGCAAGTCTCCTTACCCACTCTCTAGTTCCCTCTGCCCCATGGACTGGCACACTGACGCAAGTCTCCTTACCCACTCTCTAGTTCCCTCTGCCCCATGGACTGGCACACTGACGCAAGTCTCCTTACCCACTCTCTAGTTCCCTCTGCCCCATGGACTGGCACACTGACGCAAGTCTCCTTACCCACTCTCTAGTTCCCTCTGCCCCATGGACTGGCACACTGACGCAAGTCTCCTTACCCACTCTCTAGTTCCCTCTGCCCCATGGACTGGCACACTGACGCAAGTCTCCTTACCCTCTCTCTAGTTCCCTCTGCCCCATGGACTGGCACACTGACGCAAGTCTCCTTACCCACTCTCTAGTTCCCTCTGCCCCATGGACTGGCACACTGACGCAAGTCTCCTTACCCTCTCTCTAGTTCCCTCTGCCCCATGGACTGGCACACTGACGCAAGTCTCCTTACCCTCTCTCTAGTTCCCTCTGCCCCATGGACTGGCACACTGACGCAAGTCTCCTTACCCACTCTCTAGTTCCCTCTGCCCCATGGACTGGCACACTGACGCAAGTCTCCTTACCCTCTCTCTAGTTCCCTCTGCCCCATGGACTGGCACACTGACGCAAGTCTCCTTACCCTCTCTCTAGTTCCCTCTGCCCCATGGACTGGCACACTGACGCAAGTCTCCTTACCCACTCTCTAGTTCCCTCTGCCCCATGGACTGGCACACTGACGCAAGTCTCCTTACCCACTCTCTAGTTCCCTCTGCCCCATGGACTGGCACACTGACGCAAGTCTTCTTACCCTCTCTCTAGTTCCCTCTGCCCCATGGACTGGCACACTGACGCAAGTCTCCTTACCCACTCTCTAGTTCCCTCTGCCCCATGGACTGGCACACTGACGCAAGTCTTCTTACCCACTCTCTATTTCCCTCTGCCCCATGGACTGGCACACTGACGCAAGTCTCCTTACCCACTCTCTAGTTCACTCTGCCCCATGGACTGGCACACTGACGCAAGTCTCCTTACCCACTCTCTAGTTCCCTCTGCCCCATGGACTGGCACACTGACGCAAGTCTTCTTACCCACTCTCTAGTTCCCTCTGCCCCATGGACTGGCACACTGACGCAAGTCTTCTTACCCTCTCTCTAGTTCACTCTGCCCCATGGACTGGCACACTGACACAAGTCTCCTTACCCACTCTCTAGTTCCCTCTGCCCCATGGACTGGCACACTGACACAAGTCTTCTTACCCTCTCTCTAGTTCCCTCTGCCCCATGGACTGGCACACTGACGCAAGTCTTCTTACCCTCTCTCTAGTTCACTCTGCCCCATGGACTGGCACACTGACGCAAGTCTCCTTACCCACTCTCTAGTTCACTCTGCCCCATGGACTGGCACACTGACGCAAGTCTCCTTACCCACTCTCTAGTTCCCTCTGCCCCATGGACTGGCACACTGACGCAAGTCTCCTTACCCACTCTCTAGTTCACTCTGCCCCATGGACTGGCACACTGACGCAAGTCTCCTTACCCACTCTCTAGTTCACTCTGCCCCTTTCTTGACGAGGTTCTTTCTAAACTGCTCCATTCAGTCTGGAAATTCCATCCCTTTTCAGCACACTAGTGGCTCTTGGTCTGTGCTCTTCATAATAGACATGCATGGATTTGATACAGTGACATCTCTCTCAACCAGCCCTAACACTACTTCGTGATTTACACCCAAATGTGATGCCTATGTGAACAACTATCTACAGCTGTAAAAAAGGGTAAAGATGAAGATAATATTTTCTACAGTAACTTTTTACACACATTAAAGGCTCAAACTGCTTTTAAACTTGACAGTATTTACATATGTGATGGACCAGTGGCTTGTTAACTGAACTAATTTGTTCCCTGTTCATTTCTTTTACAGATCTGATCATTATGTCAGCTAATCAGTCCTCCACATTAAAATATTGATGCTATCATTCATCCACCCTGCACACAATCATTCATCCACCCTGCACACATTCATCCACCCTGCACACAATCATTCATCCACCCTGCACACAATCATTCATCCACCCTGCACACATTCATCCACCCTGCACACAATCATTCATCCACCCTGCACACAATCATTCATTCACCCTGCACACAATCATTCATTCACCCTGCACACATTCATTCATCCACCCTGCACACAATCATTCATCCACCCTGCACACATTCATCCACCCTGCACACAATCATTCATCCACCCTGCACACAATCATTCATCCACCCTGCACACATTCATCCACCCTGCACACAATCATTCATCCACCCTGCACACAATCATTCATCCACAATCACCCTGCACACAATCATTCATCCACAATCACCCTGCACACAATCATTCATCCACCCTGCACACAATCATTCATCCACCCTGCACACAATCATTCATCCACCCTGCACACATTCATCCACCCTGCACACAATCATTCATCCACCCTGCACACAATCATTCATCCACCCTGCACACAATCATTCATCCACCCTGCACACAATCATTCATCCACCCTGCACACAATCATTCATCCACCCTGCACACATTCATCCGCCCTGCACACAATCATTCATCCACCCTGCACACAATCATTCATCCACCCTGCACACAATCATTCATCCACCCTGCACACAATCATTCATCCACCCTGCACACAATCATTCATCCACCCTGTACACAATCATTCATTCACCCTGCACACATTCGTCCCCCATGCACACAATTTTTCGTCCACCTTGCACACAATCATTTGTCCACCTTGCAACTTGAAAAAGCTGCATATCTACGCTGATCGTCCTACGCTGGTCGTCCTACACTAGTTACTAGCGCTCCCTCTAGCTAGTGACAATGAACCAGGCCTGGTTGGCATGTATTTTCCCTGCAGAATGGTGGCATTCCTGTGATTTAGGTACATGTCACATGCAGTCTTAGATCCCCACTGTCACTTGCAGTCACACACTACCTGCAGACACACGCTACCTAGTCACACGCTACCTAGTCACACGCTACCTAGTCACCTGCTACCTTCAGTCACACGCTTCCTTCAGTCACACGCTACCTTCAGTCCATGCTACTGTCACCTGCTACCTTCAGTCACACGCTACCTAGTCACCTGCTACCTTCAGTCACACGCTACCTAGTCACACGCTACCTAGTCACACGCTACCTTCAGTCACACGCTTCCTTCAGTCACCCGCTTCCTTCAGTCACCCGCTACCTTCAGTCACACGCTACTTTCAGTCACATGCTTCCTTCAGTCACATGCTACCTTCAGTCACACGCTACCTTCAGTCACACACTACCTAGTCACACGCTACCTAGTCACCTGCTACCTTCAGTCACACGCTTCCTTCAGTCACACACTTCCTTCAGTCACACGCTTCCTTCAGTCACACGCTACCTTCAGTCACACGCTTCCTTCAGTCCATGCTACTGTCACCTGCTACCTTTAGTCATCTATTACACTCAGTCACATGCTTCCTTCAGTCACATGCTACCTTTAGTCACCTGCTACCTTTAGTCATCTATTACACTCAGTCACATGCTTCCTTCAGTCACATGCTACCTTTAGTCACATGCTACCTTTAGTCATCTATTACACTCGGTCACATGTTACCTTCAGTCACACACTACCTTCATTCACTGACAGCCGTCACTGGGACTGTGCAAGGGCAGACAACTCACGCTGCACAGGTCGGGGACAGCCCACGGAGTGGATGCACTTGACAAATGGGCTATCGCCCAGCACGTCCCACACCTTGGGAGTCACACGCGTCATGACGCGCATGCTCAGCACCACATAGCTCGAGTCGGTCACCTGCACGCCGATCTTGCTCAGAGGCGACCCAACAGGTCCCATGCTGTACGGGATGACATACATGGTACGACCTGCAAACACAGAGCAGCAGCAGTTGGAAAGGATGAACAAATGAATGGATGAATGAATGAATGAATGAATGAATGAATGAATGAATGAATGAATGAATGAATGAATGAATGAATGAATGAATGAATGAATGAATGAATGAATGAATGAACGAACGAACGAACGAACAAGATTTAACAATGTATCAGCCTCTAGAGATTGTGCAAGGCCAACGACCTTGAAAAGCACCAAAGCTGTATAGATTAAGACCAAGTCAAATCCCCATTTCCCCAAACATTCACATTTTAAGAATCAAATGAGGCAAGTCCATTCTTTCTGCAACCCACAGGGGGGATTGATAAAGATGAAAGGCAAGATTTTTTTTCACGAGGCTCTTTAGCCGTTGCTGCACTTGAAGAGCCTGAAGATGATAACCTTTTTGTCACACAAGCATTCCAAAGTACAGGTCTGCAAAGTCTGTGTGGATTTTCACTGCAGCACGCCAGTGAAGCATGCCAGAGTCCATGGAGTAAAATGCCTCCCGCCCACACAGCTAAAATCAGGACAGCCACAGCTAAAATCAGGACAGCCACAGCTATGACCTGGGTATCTACAACCAGAGCAACTACAACTGCAACCTGAAACTACAACCACGGTAGTTACAACTACAACCATGGCAGCTACTAACTACAACCATGGCAGCTACTAACTACAACCATGGAAGCTACTAACTACAACCATGGCAGCTACTAACTACAACCATGGTAGCCAAAACTACAATCATGGTAGCCACAACTACAACCACGGTAAGCCACAACTACAACCATGGTAGCTACTAACTACAACCATGGAAGCTACTAACTGCAACCATGGCAGCTACTAACTACAACCATGGCAGCTACTAACTACAACCATGGCAGCCACAACTACAACCATGGCAGCTACAACTACAACCATGGTAGCCACAACTACAACCATGGCAGCTACTAACTACAACCATGGTAGCTACAACTACAACCATGGCAGCTACAACTACAACCATGGCAGCTACTAACTACAACCATGGTAGCTACTAACTACAACCATGGTAGCCACAACTACAACCATGGTAGCCACATCTACAACCATGGTAGCCACAACTACAACCATGGCAGCTACAACTACAACCATGGCAGCTACTAACTACAACCATGGAAGCTACTAACTACAACCATGGCAGCTACTAACAACAACCATGGCAGCTACTAACTACAACCATGGCAGCTACTAACTACAACCATAGTAGCCACAACTACAACCATGGCAGCTACAACTACAACCACGGTAGCTACAACTACAACCACGGTAGCTACAACTACAACCAGGGTAGCTACAACTACAACCATGGTAGCTACAACCATGGTAGCTACTAACTACAACCATGGTAGCCACAACTACAACCATGGTAGCCACAACTACAACCATGGTAGCCACAACTACAACCATGGTAGCTACTAACTACAACCATGGTAGCTACTAACTACAACCATGGTAGCAACAACTACAACCATGGTAGCTATGACTACAACCATGGTAGCTACTACTACAACCATGGTAGTTACTAACTGCAACCATGGTAGCCACAACTGCAACCATGGTAGCCACAACTACAACCATGGTAGCCACAACTACAACCATGGTAGCCACAACTACAACCATGGTAGCCACAACTACAACCATGGTAGCTACTAACTACAACCATGGTAGCTACTAACTACAACCATGGTAGCTACTAACTACAACCATGGTAGCTACTAACTACAACCATGGTAGCCACAACTACAACCATGGTAGCTACTACTACAACCATGGTAGCTACTACTACAACCATGGTAGCTACAACTACAACCATGGTAGCTACTAACTACAACCATGGTAGCTACTAACTACAACCATGGTAGCTACTACTACAACCATGGTAGCTACTAACTACAACCATGGTAGCTACTACTACAACCATGGTAGCTACTACTACAACCATGGTAGTTACTAACTGCAACCATGGTAGCCACAACTGCAACCATGGTAGCCACAACTACAACCATGGTAGCCACAACTACAACCATGGTAGCCACAACTACAACCATGGTAGCCACAACTACAACCATGGTAGCTACTAACTACAACCATGGTAGCTACTAACTACAACCATGGTAGCTACTAACTACAACCATGGTAGCCACAACTACAACCATGGTAGCTACTACTACAACCATGGTAGCTACTACTACAACCATGGTAGCTACAACTACAACCATGGTAGCTACTAACTACAACCATGGTAGCTACTAACTACAACCATGGTAGCTACTACTACAACCATGGTAGCTACTAACTACAACCATGGTAGCTACTACTACAACCATGGTAGCTACTACTACAACCATGGTAGCTACAACTACAACCATGGTAGCTACTAACTACAACCATGGCAGCTACTAACTACAACCATGGCAGCTACTAACTACAACCATGGTAGCTACTAACTACAACCATGGTAGCTACTAACTACAACCATGGTAGCTACTACTACAACCATGGTAGCTACTACTACAACCATGGTAGTTACTAACTGCAACCATGGTAGCCACAACTGCAACCATGGTAGCCACAACTACAACCATGGTAGCCACAACTACAACCATGGTAGCCACAACTACAACCATGGTAGCCACAACTACAACCATGGTAGCTACTAACTACAACCATGGTAGCTACTAACTACAACCATGGTAGCTACTAACTACAACCATGGTAGCCACAACTACAACCATGGTAGCTACTACTACAACCATGGTAGCTACTACTACAACCATGGTAGCTACAACTACAACCATGGTAGCTATTAACTACAACCATGGTAGCTACTAACTACAACCATGGTAGCTACTACTACAACCATGGTAGCTACTAACTACAACCATGGTAGCTACTACTACAACCATGGTAGCTACTACTACAACCATGGTAGCTACTACTACAACCATGGTAGCTACTACTACAACCATGGTAGCTACAACTACAACCATGGTAGCTACTAACTACAACCATGGCAGCTACTAACTACAACCATGGCAGCTACTAACTACAACCATGGTAGCTACTAACTACAACCATGGTAGCTACTAACTACAACCATGGTAGCTACTACTACAACCATGGTAGCTACAACTACAACCATGGCAGCTACTAACTACAACCATGGTAGCTACTACTACAACCATGGTAGCTACTAACTACAGTAGCAGCACTCAGGACCTACCTGCCATGCTTCCGGGGAAGCGGTCATTGAGTTCCTTCATCATGTCATCCTCACTCATCCACTGGCCCAGAATGCCCTTCACTCCCTCTCGGACGTGCGGCACTGTGTCATACTTGTTCTTGGTGGTGACCCACGTCTTTGACTCCACACGGGCGACGTCACTTGGATCCGTGCGGCACAGGTAGCTGCAAGACAAGCCTTCCCTTCAGTCTCCGAGGATCAACGGTACCTCTGCGTGGGCAGTTCGCCTCCTCATATAACAAAGGTAAAGGTGCAGTGACTCATCGCCCATGTCTGGGTCTCAAATTGCATCATGGCTCTACCCCTTCACCATGGGGCGATTTGCCTAAACCTTTGCTGGCACCCAATGACAATTAGGTCAAAAGACAGGCGAGACGATACAGGCAGGTCCCAGGGCCATCTTCATTCCCTGGGGAGAATTCCAACCTGATGATGAAAGATGGTTCTACAGCCTATCAGCCTTTGTAGGCTATGTAAGGCCACTGCTCACAAAAATCACTGAAGTTGGTCAGCGTAGGGGCAAGTTAGCCCTCTTCACCACAGAAGTCCTGCTGTGGCCTGAACAAATGACCCTGCATAGGTGAGAGGGATATGGGAAGGGGATTGGGGTAGAGGACCTGTATATTCTAATATAATTTTTAAGCCCATTATCTGAGCCTCACAGGAAAGATGAGTATTTTCTGTCAGAAATATGTTGTCATGAAGAAGAAAATAAAACTTGTCAGGAAAACAAATTGTCCACCATGACCTTCCTGAATGAGGTACTGGGTCCTCCACCATATGTGTCAGCATGGGTTGAGGTCAAGGGGGAGGCAACCCTGACTTTTTTTCCTTCTCTCGCTTGCATGAAATACAAAGTACAGCTGTGCTGTAGATAAGATGTCAGAGGGATTTGGGAAGGGAACTGGGGTCGAGGGCCTGCTTGTTTTAATAGATTCTAACCTATTCTAGTATTTCAACTGTCTTATGCCCATTATCTGGGCCTCACAGGAAAGATGATTGTTTTTTACGTAAGATATGTTATCAAGAGGAAGAAAATAAAACTTGTGTCTGACAGAAAAAAGTTGTTATAACATAATTTTTATGGTGCCCATTAAATTTTACAAGGCTGCCACCTTTGATGTAGGCTGAAGAGAGTTAAGTTTCAGTTTCCCAAGTTATTCACCTCTTACAAACTATGCACGGAGACTCGGTGGGTCGATTCTTCTCCGCAACGACAATTCAAGGCATGCACTTTGCCTGAGTATGCCAGTCCAGGAGCAGCACAGCTTCAAACGCCAATACCGACAGCCGCTAGCAAAAACTGGTGATTGCTCTTAACACAATGTGATTGGCAGAGGAAGTCTGCCACTAAAACTGTGCATCATGGCATTCATTCAGTATAAAGTGCAACTGAAGTGTAGCATTTATTTTCACTTGTGGGTGTGGATTCAATGTGGACAGGGCAGTGGAGCCAAGACAAGACGGAACATTGTAGGAAGGAGAGAAAAGAGACGGCAGTGGTAGGAGAGTACAAGCTGCGTGCACAAGTGACCGGAACTGTGAAGGAGAAAAGTGCATGCTCACTTGTTCTTGTAGGCAGTCAGCTTGGTGAGCGTGCCACGTTCCAGCAGTTTGGATATGATCTCATCGGCCTCCTTTTGGCTGCCATCACAGATGTAGATGGCTCGGGGCTCGCACTGCTTCACCTGCAATGCCGCACAGAGTTGTCTCCCTTCAAAAGCTCTCCTGTCCACATCCCACTAGTGTGTACAAGTCTCACAACAATTTGACACACGACAAAGTGTATCAACATGTTGTTTCTACAGACACATTTTTATAATAGGCAGCTTTCCTTACTGAAAACATTTTGAAAACGGCAAACTCTGCCTACTTGCAGTCTTGGAAATTATTTCAGATTTGTTACTGAAAGTCAATACAGATTATGAAAACTTACAGAGAATGATAATTACTGGACAATGCAAAACTAATTAGCAAGACTTTATATTAAAATCCTACTCTGGAAAAGGGAACACCAAAAATTCAAAATGGGACATTCTCTGGTAACTGGCCACAGGGAGTGTAAAAGCAGTCCATGACAGCAGGGGGGGTGGGAGGGGGGGTGGGAGGAGGGGTGTTGGGGGGGTTGGGGCAGGTGGGGGGATGGAGGAGGTAGGGGGTGGGAGGAGTTGGGTAATGGGAGGGTTGAGACAGGTGGGGGGTAGGGGGAGGTGGAGGGTTGGGGCAGGTGGGGGGGTGGGGGCAGGTGTGGGGTTGGAGGAGGTGGGGGGTTGGAGGAGGTGGGTGATGGGGGAGTTGAGACAGGTGGGGGGTAGGGGGAGGTGGAGGGTTGGGGCAGGTGGGGGGTTTGGGCAGGTGGGGGGTTGGAGGAAGTGGGGGGTGGGAGGAGGTGGGTGATGGGGGGGTTGAGACAGGTGGGGGGTAGGGGGAGGTGGAGGGTTGGGGCAGGTGGGGGATTGGGGCAGGTGGGGGGTTGGAGGTGGGGGTTGGGGCAGGTGGGGGGGTTGGAGGAGGTGGGTGATGGGGGGGTTGAGACAGGTGGGGGGTTGGGGCAGGTGGAGGGTTGGGGCAGGTGGAGGGTTGGGGCAGGTGGGGGGTTTGGGCAGGTGGGGGGTTGGAGGAGGTGGGGGGTGGGAGGAGGTGGGGGGTGGGAGGAGGTGGGTGATGGGAGGGTTGAGACAGGTGGGGGGTAGGGGGAGGTGGAGGGTTGGGGCAGGTGGGGGGTTGGAGGAGGTGGGGGGTGGGAGGAGGTGGGGGGTGGGAGGAGGTGGGTGATGGGGGGGTTGAGACAGGTGGGGGGTAGGGGGAGGTGGAGGGTTGGGGCAGGTGGGGGGTTGGGGCAGGTGGGGGGTTGGAGGAGGTGGGGGGTTGGGGCAGGTGGGGGGTTGGAGGAGGTGGGTGATGGGGGGGGGGTTGAGATAGGTGGGGGGTAGGGAGAGGTGGAGGGTTGGGGCAGGTGGGGGGTTGGGGCAGGTGGGGGGTTGGGGCAGGTGGGGGGTTGGGGCAGGTGGGGGGTAGGAGGAGGTGGGGAGTTGGTGGGGGCCTGGCCACTTACCACATGGGTCAGGAAGATCTGGACCCTCTTGGACAGCTTGACGAAGTCCCCCTTGAGGATGGGCACATGGTTCAGGTGAGGCAACACGATCTCGTGGACCTCGTAGGGGATCACCTCATCTTCGAACATGCTGAAGCTGTAACCCAGTGGACATCCCTATTGAGAGTCAAACACTTAAGACAAAGCCACCCCACCAATTATGGCAACATTGTAAATACGTCATCAGTAGTGGCGTGGAACACATAGTGGCAGCAATGTTTGATGAGTAGAGTACTTTAAATATCTTCAAATCACAGATGTCGCCTTCCCTATGAGGTTGGGGGTTCTATTCCCATCTGAGGTCTTGGACTTTTTCTGCCTGTCTCAAGCAGGTGCTCAACCCTGTTAAGCAACAACAAAAATGTTGTGGTCATGGTAATCTAGTGACCCTATTGTTTCTTGCCAACTCTTAACTTTTTTTTTCAAACATGTGGGGGAAAAAAAGTAAACAAGAAGGGCAAAGCCCATACGACTCACATGATTGACCTTGACCTTTACATGACCTTGACCTTCAGGTGCCCCTCAAGGCCAAGGTCAAACAACAAAACCTAGCAATGACATCATACACTAAGAAATGCTTTACACATTTTTCCTACCAAAATACATGTGACCTTGACCCAAGGTCAAGGTCATCCAAGGTCATGCAACACAAAGCTGTTAATTCAAGACATAGGAAGCACAATGGTGATTATTGGCACTTTCTACCATCAGATATGGTCACTTTTAGTGGTTCACTACCCCATTTTGGTCACATTTCATAAGGGTCAAAGTGACCTTGACCTTGATGATATGTGACCAAATGTGTCTCATGATGAAAGTATAACATGTGTACTACAATGTTATGAAGTTTGGAACAGTTATCTTCCATAGTTCAGGGGCAAGGTCGCTTCAAAATATGTATACAAATTACAATCCAACTTTGAAGAGCTCCAGTGACCTTGACCTTGAAGCAAGGTCAACCAAACTGGTATCAAAAGATAGGGCTTACTTTTCCCTATATACCATTTATAGGTCAGGTATCCAATCTCAAAAACTTAAGAGAACTTTGAGAAAATGTGAAAAATGGCTGTTTTTATACAACATTTATGGCCCCTGCGACCTTGACCTTGAAGCAAGGTAAAGTCACTATGTATGTTTTTTGAGGCCTTGTCATCATACACCATCATGCCACATTTGGTATTGATAGACTTAATAGTCTCTGAGAAAAATCCAACGTTAAAGTTTTCGGACGCCCGGACGCCCGGACGGACGAAACGGGTGAGTACATACTCACTTTTGCTTCGGAAATTGAAGGTAAACAACAAACTGCATGCCATCTCATTTTCCCTTTGAGTTTGAGCACTATTTAAGGTTTTTTAAATAAGAATTTTCACTATTTCAGCTGATTTATGTTCATATGAATTTATTGTATGCATGACATTTCTTAACAACACACAACACACACAGTTTCAATCTGGCCTCCTTAAAAAATATAATACATAAAAAATGTACAGCACTTCTAACAAATAGAGCATGTATTTTAGTTTTAAGATAGTGGAAAGCAGTACCGAGAAAACTATTATCCCTGAGGTTTTCAAGCCAATTACATGTATTATAACAAAGTTATAGACAATTTACTAGTTCTACCCCCACAAGTCAGTTGCAACTTTTTGACAGAAGTCCTATATCTAAAATTAAATTTCCTTTGTTCAAAACATTTCCATTCATAACTTTAAGGCTAACTTGGAAAGAAAGATGATTTTTGTACCAGTGTTTGTCACTTCAAACCTTCTAATTTGAGCCTATTTTGATTGCATTAAATTGGTTTTGAATTTGTAGTGCATGTACTTATAAACTGACAATGCTGGGATTCTGTGCAAACAACATGGGTCATACATTAACCAAAAAGACCCAACATTACTGCATGGATAATTCAATAAATTTCCTGCATTACCATTTGTGCAAAGATTGCTTTCCCAATTTTTTTAATAACTGAAGGCATCATTTCATTAGCCTACACCTACAATTCATTACTGACAGGATGTTTTAAGGTAAATCAAAATAAATGTTGTGGTTACTGTTACCCCACCAACCCTTTTTTTCCTTGCTGCCCTCAGGTCAGGTGTGTCTGCATAACACACACACACACATACACACATACAAATAAACACACACAGTTACACACACACACAGATACACACACACACACACACACACACACACACACACACACACACACACACACACACACACACACACCCCAACGAAAATAAAAAGACAGTGAACAGTGTGCTGTCCCATCTTCCCTGCGTATGAGCACTCGAGGAATATACTTTTTCATTATTTTTTAAGCATTTGCGGCATAACAGAAACGTTGATATATGTGTTATTCCTGGCCTCTTTTCAAAAAGAAATTAAAACTAAAAGAAACAAATTAGGCCAGCCGACGTATCCTGTATAACAGGCCTGCTTAGTAATGAAAGACATTATGCAAGGTGATCTGCACTCTGAAGCAAGGCACAATGGGGAACAACAGCTCTCAATTTCAGTACTAGTGTATATACGATCTTCAGTACTAGTGTATACACCATCTTCAGTACTAGTGTATACACGATCTTCAGTACTAGTGTGTACACGATCTTCAGTACTAGTGTATACACCATCTTCAGTACTAGTGTGTACACGATCTTCAGTACTAGTGTATACACCATCTTCAGTACTAGTGTATACACGATCTTCGGTACTAGTGTATACAAGATCTTCGGTACTAGTGTATACATGATCTTCGGTACAAGTGTATACACGATCTTCGGTACAAGTGTATACACCATCTTCAGTACTAGTGTATACACGATCTTCGGTACTAGTGTAAACACGATCTTCAGTACTAGTGTATACACGATCTTCGGCACTAGTGTATACACCATCTTCGGTACAAGTGTATACACGATCTTCGGCACTAGTGTATACACGATCTTCGGTACAAGTGTATACAAGATCTTTGGTACTAGTGTATACACGATCTTTGGCACTAGTGTATACACCATCTTCGGTACTAGTGTATACAAGATCTTTGGTACTAGTGTATACAAGATCTTTGGCACTAGTGTATACACCATCTTCGGTACTAGTGTATACACGATCTTCGGTACAAGTGTATACACGATCTTCAGTACTAGTGTATACACGATCTTCAGTACTAGTGTATACAAGATCTTCGGTACTAGTGTATACATGATCTTCGGTACAAGTGTATACATGATCTTCGGTACAAGTGTATACACGATCTTCGGTACTAGTGTATACACAATCTTCGGTACTAGTGTATACACTATCCTTGGTACTAGTGTATACACGATCTTCGGTACTAGTGTATACACTATCTTCGGCACTAGTGTATACACGATCTTCGGTACTAGTGTATACAAGAACTTCGGTACAAGTGTATACACGATCTTCGGTACAAGTGTATACACGATCTTCGGTACTAGTGTATACACGATGTTCGGTACTAGTGTATACAAGATCTTCGGTACTAGTGTATACACCATCTTCGGTACAAGTGTATACACCATCTTCGGTACAAGTGTATACACGATCTTTGGTACTAGTGTATACACGATCTTCAGTACTAGTGTATACACGATCTTCGGTACTAGTGTATACACGATCTTCGGTACTAGTGTATACATGATCTTCGGTACTAGTGTATACATGATCTTTGGTACTAGTGTATACACGATCTTCGGTACAAGTGTATACATGATCTTTGGTACTAGTGTATACACGATCTTCGGTACAAAAGCAGCACAGACATTTCACAACCTAGGGCAATCACAAGCTTCTTCTAAGATCCGATGGCTGCAGACGAACGGCGAGCTCGGGGGTGGGTGTTGGTTGCGCAGACACACCTGACCTGAGAGCAGGGCAACATCAGCGGAGCAAAGGGGCTGACAAATAATAGTGTCGTGTCCGAGTCTAAACAGTGCCTTTTCGGCAAACGGTCAATGGCCGGGGACGCGTTGTCGTCACTTCCGGAGTTATTTGTAGAAGCCACATGCTTTCAGCCATGTTGGTAGGAGGCGAGCGCTGTCTGCTAAGCTGTGCTACGGGAGACGTGCAATCATGCCTACTTCTTGCTGCGTGAAAAATTGTTTTAACAACCAACAAAAAGAAAAAATTAAGAGGAGTCAAACGCTTCTACTACTTTATACCATCAGAGAAAACCAATCTAGGTCCGATTGTGCAAAGGGTGACCGAAGCTAGACGAAGATCGAGGATGGAAAAAGAAGATTTACAGAATAGATCTGACCTTTCGAGACAAACACCCGGCGAGAATCAGCAGACATCTCCCACGAATCATGCTATGAAGAATCGATAGACTTCCAAGACCTATAATTCTTTAACTCTTCCAACGTGTACACCGATGTTCCGAGTACAAAAATTAAATATGTCCAAGGCACTCGTTGGCGGAGTGTTCCTCCGGAACAAGTTGGTCCTTCGTCAGCTGGTATGGATGGATGGGTGGATGGATGGAGTTTTACGGCTTATCAGCCTTTGTAGGCTACGTAAGGCCACCGAGCACAAAAACCACTAGAATAGTTCCGAGTCAGCGCAAATCAAGTCACGATGTACCTAGTTACTCGCCTCTTACGAATCGCGAATGATGGATGGATGGATTGAGTTTTACGGCATATCAGCCTTTGTAGGCTATGTAAGGCCATCAAGCACAACAATCGCTAGAATCGAGCAAACGGAAATCAAGTCACGATGTACCTAGTTACTCGCCTCTTACGAATCGCGAATGATGGATGGATGGATTGAGTTTTACGGCATATCAGCCTTTGTAGGCTATGTAAGGCCATCAAGCACAACAATCGCTAGAATCGAGCAAACGGAAATCAAGTCACGATGTACCTAGTTATTCGCCTCTTATGAATCGCGAAGAGAGACGCGGTGGGTCAATTCTTACACACACACACACACACCCCCTAACTCACAGCAAAGATTATAGGTTACACAAAGATAGTTCATTAGCTCATTGTTGTGAGGATCGAGACACGTTGCGCCCCCAAGCGGGAACGTACATGGGTGAATCAAGGGAAGTAATCACACCGCTTAGAGACATGTAAAATTACTTGTTTATCGACGCGTTTCTGATGCGTTCCGATCATGTTTGTGAATAAATTTACGGTGTAATGTGTAATAAAATGATTTGCTGCAATAATGGGGGTGTTTTGGCTTTGTTTTTTTGTAGCAGGCGTTGTATAATCGAACTCGACCTAGATCTACATGGTATGGTTTGACTGGGAACGATCTATTTTTCATTATTATCTAAGAATGCAAGCTTGTTTATCAACATATACACCCCTGTGGAATATCTTTAGGAAATGCAAAGCAATACATACCTGTCAAGAAGGTGATTTGCGGCCAGAAAGTCACTCGATGAAGTGAATTCAGTTGCCGCTTCGGCAAAGATTATAGAACTTTACATTCAAACGTCGACCTGCGACCTGCATTTCGATTGTTAACAAGAAGGGCAAAGCCCATACGACTCACATGCTTGACCTTGACCTTTATATGACCTTGACCTTCAGGTGACCTTCAAGGTCAAGGTCAAACAACTAAACCTACCAATGACATCATACACAAAGAAATGCTTTACACATTTTTCCTACCAAAATACATGTGACCTTGACCCAAGGTCAAGGTCATCCAAGGTCATGCAACACAAAGCTGTTAATTCAAGACATAGGAAGCACAATGGGACTTATTGGCACTTTCTACCATGAGATATAGTAACTTTTAGTGGTTCACTACCCCATTTTGGTTACATTTCATAAGGGTCAAAGTGACCTTGACCTTGATGATATGTGACCAAATGTGTCTCATGATGAAAGCATAACATGTGCCCCACATAATTATTAAGTTTGAAACAGTTATCTTCCATAGTTCAGGGTCAAGGTCACTTCAAAATATGTATACAATCCAACTTTGAAGAGCTCCTGTGACCTTGACCTTGAAGCAAGGTCAACCAAACTGGTATCAAAAGATAGGGCTTGCTTTGACCTATATACCACTTGTAGCTAAGGTCGCCATTCTCAATAACGTGGGAGAAAATTGGGAAAATGTGAAAAATGACTGTTTTTGAGACCACATTTATGGCTCCTGTGACCTTGACCTTGAAGCAAGGTCAAGTCACTATGTATGTTTTTTGAGGCCTTGTCATCATACACCATCATGCCACATTTGGTGTTGATAGACTTAATAGTCTCCGAGAAAAATCCAACGTTTAAGTTTTTTACGCCCGGACGCCCGGACGGACGGACGGACGGACGAAACGGCTCAGTACATAGACTCACTTTTGCTTCGCATGTGAGTCAAAAATAGATCGTTCCCAGTCAAACCATACCATGTAGATCTAGGTCGAGTTCGATTTCACAACGCCTGCTACAAAAAACAAAGCCAAAACACCCCCATTATTGCAGCAAATCATTTTATTAGTATTACACATTACACCGTTAATTTATTCACAAACATGATCGGAACGCATCAGAAACGCGTCGATAAACAAGTAATTTTACAGGTCTCTAAGCGATGTGATTACTTCCCTTGATTCACCCATGTACGTTCCCGCTTGGTGCGCTGCGTTTCCCAGCGTCTTGTAAGTTTATATAGCAAAAGCCTATAATCTTTGCCCACAGGGAGCGTCAGCTGGTATGGATCGAGCCCGCCGATCACCTCAATTTTGTTGAGGTAAAATCGACAGGCATCGGGCTTGCGAAAGTCAACGCAACGCGTTTTCTTCCTCAAAAGAAAAAAAAATATATCAACTAACTCTAATTATTTTAGATGTTGGTTTCTTGGCACAGTCAGCTTACCATGTCGGAGCAGATAAACAAATAAGAGAAAAGCGAAACGATCACTCGTGCACTGAGTTTTGATGCGTGACCGGGACACTCCCGGCAGTATGTTTTGTTTGCTTTGTATGTAAGGTTTTAGCACTAGCTGTAGGTGTAAAAATGGTCAGTTATTAATATAATTGGTGAATTTAGTTGTCATGAAACTTTGTTTTGTGCTTTAATGCCATTTTCTTGTCATAATCTTACACGTTACATTACGCCGAATGCGGGCAAGTTGATCATGCCCATCGACTCTACGATGGTGAATTTTCTGTCCTCGCCTGACCAGGGAAATGAAATAGTCAATTCAAGCCAGAACTAAACAGTTATCTGCTGCCACTCATTCGAGCATTACATGAAACATTATATCACACTAGCTCGATCGTCTGCTGGCGTAGTGGCTACGGTTCGATCGTGTTCGTCTGCTAGGTATGTACGGTGTGGTTTGTTTACTTCTCTTCTGTGGGTTTTGTGAATTTTCTGTCCTCGGCTGACCAGGGAAACGAAATAGTCAATTCAAGCCAGAACTAAACAGTTATCTGCTGCCACTCATTCGAGCTTTACATGAAACATTATATCACACTAGCTCGATCGTCTGCTGGCGTAGTGGCTACAGTTCGATCGTGTTCGTCTGCTAGGTATGTACGGTGTGGTTTGTTTACTTCTCTTCTGTGGGTTTTGTGCAGAAAGTATACGTGACAATAGTCTATTATGACTATTTTCGATTAGTTTTTTTATCTAATTAAACTTTTTGCATGCTTTAATGCCATCCTTTTGCCACCATCTAGCGATAATCACTCCTCAACACAGACCCGAAACATACCCCAACATATAGCACCGGAAAATGTGTAACCTACCATCATGGCGCAACTGCTAATTACCATATGACCCCTAGTGAACTCTTCCCCGGCCATAGTGCCGACCTGGCTGATGCGGGGTCAGCGACAGTCAGGGTTCGCTTCAACGCCTCCAGTTTCAGATTTGGCTGTGCAAACCGCACACGGGTTTCGTGACCCTGAATCATACCTGAGACGAACAACTGACCCAAGCGTGGAAGCTCAAAAGTTTGACAACTGCTCAATCTGCGGTCAGGAGTGATCTACCGATGTAGCTCTACTACAAAATGACCCCACAAACCGGCATCGAGCGAGGTCGCCTATTTTTAGATCACTACAAGTCATCTGGGGAGACAGACGCGCTCGACTGCCTCGATAGCCGGGAGGTGCATTGAGCGCTACGTTATTTTAATTTCTTATTCTAACCATAGGGCGACGATCTAAACGATAAGTGAAGGAAGAGTATGTTGTTTATTACGAAAACAATGCACTATGTGCATAAAACACAAGCGACACGATGTCGCCGGTTCCTGCACATCACCCACGCCAAAGTTCACCCAGATTTCGGACAAGTATATTCCTGAAAGCTGGAGTGGATGCAGATAAAAACGCAACCGCATCTTCTCGCACTAGCAACTTAACTGCAATCTCAATCCAAATTAACGATGCACACACCAAAACCAAAAGAGGGAGCTTATCAACGATACGTACATCGCAAACAACAAGCAATACAACTCGCGCTGCACATGAATCGTCAACCTAAATCGCAAAGCAAAAATAGATTGTCTCCCCTGCACGGGCCGGCTGCAGCAGAAGATGCAGTTGTCATCATTCCCTTTGCGTGTCTACTGGTGCAAAACGCATACGCAAAGAAGCCTAAGCCTGGGTGGACAAAGTGCGGGACAGTGGAGTGGAGGTTGCTCACCTGACTGGCGACTAGGAGGGAGGGTGTCGGCAGACTGAGAGTGGGGCGTCTACCCAAGGTCGGCAGAAAGTCAGGGCAGAGGACGGTCGGTTTGTGCAAAATGCACAAATACAAATTGGGACTGGGTATTTTTAATATATATTTTCTCATATAATTTGTTTTTTTATCTTTGAAATTTATTTGCACATCTTTATTTTTTGCTTCTAAATAGATACAAGTGTCTTATTTAAACTTTACATATATATATATATTTTGACGTCGTTTCCAGAGACAACCAAAAGTGAACGACCCCAAAGGTAAGGTCAAGGATGCCGACTCAGCTGACACGGCATAGTCCCCGTAAACAAGTTCCCTTTGAGTTATTGCGCATTCCCTAGCACGCAGTATTTTCAGTGCAGGCTTCACGGGGGTTATTTTCCCTGCAAGGTGGCATGTACACCCGAGGTCATATTAACATAAGGTGCGGCAGTAATCAACACCATCATCGAAAAGGAAACTGCGTCTGCAAGCGGTGAATGAAAACGGTGGTGCGAGTAGTAGAGATACACAGGCATTTCTTCAGGGGTGAATGAACTCATGGCTGAACGCGGTAGTGCCCTCAGTGGTTTAAAACTGAGCGTTAATCAGCACGTACATTACTAAATACACGACTTACGAAACTCATGCATGGGTGCCTCTCCCCCGTCTGTCTGTCTGTCCGTCTTGCCGTGCGTGCGCGTGTGTGTGTGTGTGTGCGCGCATGCCCGTGTGTGTGCCTACGTGCGTGCGCGTGTACGTGCTCGTTTGTGTGTGTACGTGGGAAAGAGAGAGGGAGGGAGGTCGAATGTGCTCGCGTCCTCAATAGGCGGAAACCCTTCAGAGGCATGAAAAGCAAAGTCTGTGTGGGTTGTTCATTAACAGGATGGACGGACGAACGGACGGAGTTAACGGACCATCGATCAGCTTTTGTAGGCTATGTAAGGATGCATGGATGGATGCTGTTTTACGGCCTATCAACCTTTTAAGGTTATGTAAAGGCCACTAAGCACGAAAATCACTAGAGCAGTTTAGAGTAAACGCAATTCAAGTCACGGTGTCCCTAGGTATTCGCCTCTTATACGAATCGCGTAGGGAGACGCGGTGGGTCGACGATCAATTCTTACCCCGAACCCACAGGGGGAGGGCTATGTAAGGCCATTGATAACGAGTTGGCAGGGCCGGACCAAATGAGCTGTATGTGTGTGTGTGTGTGGGGGGGGGGGGGGGGGTTCCTTTTTGGTTGGGGGGGACAAATCGGCGAAGTGGCGGTCCGGGGGCATGCCCCCCCGGAAATTTTTGAAAAACGGTTAAAATCTGTGCAATCTGGTGCATTTTGGGCCTTGTTTTGAGGGGTAAGAGCAGCATTGTTTTTGGAGACACACACAATTTTTTTTTTTAAACTCAAACCAAGGTACATGCTTTTTCTAGGGGGGGGGGGGGGCCGGGTTCCGGAACCCCTGGAACCCCCCCCTGGGTCCGGCCCTGGTTGGTTATAAACTCGGCAAGTCAAGTCACGATTTCCGGCCCTAGTCATTCGACTCTTACCAATATCTTAGGGAGACAGGGTCGTTTAATTCTTAATTTAACCCCACTCCACGAAGGAGTTGTGTACGGGTCCATGCGTGCAGGCCTGCGTACGTGTTGAATGATGCATGCACAGACAAGTAGAATAATTAGAGTCCTGACTCATACAGTACATGTACTGCAGTGCTCAATGTCACCGCATACGTGACAAGGAGGAGCAACTACCCCACGACTGACGATCAATAAAAACATGGGTGCTCTTGCAGCGGTGCTGCAGCAAGCCCAGTTGGGACGAGACGCCAGACAGGAAAAACAATTTTTTTATGCGCCGTGAACCATCATACTGCTGCTGCTGCTGCTGCTGCTGCACTGTACAGCTTCGGCAGTATCGCCGCTTTGCGGCCGTCTGTGGCTGCAGCCGATTATCATTATCCTATGCGAGTCTGTGCGTGGCTGGCTATATCCGTCCCTGTAGGCTGTGGTCGTCTGTGGCTGTCTACAAAATGAAGGTGACCACGTCTGGGTGGCTGGCTGTTACTGTCTGCAACTTGCCTAATTTAGTTGTCCGAAACTAGCTGTGGCGAGCTTGAATTGTAGCTGTCTGCGCATAGTTATCTGTAGTCGGCTGTCGCTGTCGGGCTGTCTGTAACTCCGTAGCTGATTGCATTTGTCTCGCTGTCTGTTACTGTCTGTAGCTGTCTTGTCACTTGTTGTGGCGATCTGTATCTGCTTGTGCATAGCTATATATCTGAAGTCGGCTGTCGTTGTCAGCTGTGTCTGTCTACCTGTCGGTTACTGTCTGTAAATTCTTTGCCTGTCTGGAACAATCTCTGGCGAGCTGTACCTGTCTGACTGTAGCCATATGTCTGTCTGCCAACTTTAGCAAACTGTGGCTGTCTGTAATTGTCTGTGGCTGTTTGTAACTGTGGCTTTTTGTAACTGTCTATTGATAGATGTGGCCGTTACATTTATACCTAGAGCTGATTGTTCTGAAGCTCTCAATGTCTGTAGCTTCCTATGTCTGCAGCTGTCCGTGTCTGTAGCTATCTGTCTGTCTATGGCTGCAGCGATGTGTCTGTAGCTCTCGATGTCTGCAGCTGTGTCTGTGGCTCTAGTCTATGCCTGTAGCTGTGTGCCTGTAGCTCTCTATGTCTTTACCAGCTATATGCCTGTAGCTGTCTGTATTTGTACTTCTCTATCCCTGTATAGCTGTCTGTATGTCCATAGCTATCTTAGCTAATCGTATCTTTATCCATGCATGACTACGACAGGCTGGGGAACTGTCTTCCCCCCTTTATTTGTTTCCACCACCCAGGACGTTTTCGATATTTAGTCTGACCCACACAGGTTGCATCATTGTTATATCTATAGTCCTTTGCTGCAAAGAGCCTTCACCATAACAGAGAAGACACAAGTTTCGATGAAGAAAGTTGTCTGAAGGACAAGAAGGGCGCATGCTCTCGAGTCGACCGAAAACACTTTTTCAAAGGTAAGGAAACGACGAGCAATGCAGCCGACGCAAAGCAAAACGACCCACTCTTACCTGTCCCTGTTATAGTTCATCTTGTTGCAGGCACGACAGGAGCGAGGGGTGGAGAGGTTTTACAATGGCGTTCCACCTTCCCTCTAACTTGCAACAGCCTCGTTTTCATGTGACCATGAGGTGGAGAATATTCATGACGTCGTCGTCAAGCCATGACGCAAAACCAGACAACTTTTCGGTTCGTTTCATCCGTGTGTGCAAATTTAACACGGCTGACAGCGAGGCAAGAGTGGCTCACACATCAAGCCTTGGACTTCTTTAATCCCCTGCCGCAGTGAGATCGTATGAATGAATAAATAAGTATCTACGGCATATCAGCTTTTGTAGGCTATGTAAGGCCATTAGGGCCTATCACAAAATCATTAGAACTAATTAGAATATGATCAAATCAGTTCACAATTTACATAGTTTTTCGCCTCATACGAAACGCGCAGGCAGACGCGGATGGTGTATTCTTATCCCCAACCCACAGGGAAACCGCGGTGTGCACGAAAGTGATATAAATAGCTATATACACTGTTACGGTAGCTCTAGGTAACTGACTCTTCTCTTCTTCTTGGTTGTCTCTCGGGTGTCGCGGAAGACAACTCGCCGTGCCATCATCTGTGGATGCGCACAATCATGGCTCCGAAGTCTAAACTCCGAGGCACACGGGCGGCTGCAGGTGGGGCAAGGAACACCGGTCTGGTCAGTCGTTGAAGAATCTATGTGTCGACAAGTTTGCTCGCGCAGCTTCAAGGCGACAACAGCGGGTATCTTCAAAAGCTCTTGCAGCTTTTCGGGTGGCGTCCCGCCAGAGGATTCTGCCGAGGTATCTGATTACACGTGCACGTACACACATTTAACAAAATAGCTACCAGGGAAATGGAGACTGAACTTTTATTTGATCTCACAGATCCCACCCCTACCCGCGCTTTTTTCCACTCCCTTGCAATGTCAGCACCCCACCACGGGTAGTACTAATGACCGCAATATACCGCAATATACCGCAATATACCGCAATACCCCCAAATACACTCTCAGAAAAGAAAAAACATCAACAGATCGATGCTAAAGACGTGCTTTTGATATTGCGCGATCATGCCGAGAAGAAAACAACGTTCGGAGAAGTTTAGACACAGTAGATCACGCTGCTGTCGAATAGGCCTACATGCAGCCTGTTTTGCAAGGCGTCTACGTGATCTACTGTGTCTAAACTTCTCCGAACGTTGTTTTCTTCTCGGCATGATCGCGCAATATCAAAAGCACGTCTTTAGCATCGATCTGTTGATGTTTTTTTCTTTTCTGAGAGTGTATTTGGGGGTATTGCGGTATATTGCGGTGTATTGCGGTCATTAGTAGTACCTACTGGGTACTACTAATGACCGCAATATACCGCAATATACCGTAATATACCGCAATATACCGCAATATACCGCAATACACCGCAATATACCGCAATACCCCCAAATACACTCTCAGAAAACTAAACTTCTCCGAACGTTGTTTTCTTCTCGGCATGATCGCGCAATATCAAAAGTACGTCTTTAGCATCGATCTGTTGATGCTTTTTTCTTTTCTGAGAGTGTATTTGGGGGTATTGCGGTATATTGCGGTCATTAGTACTACCGCCCCACCACCTACCCGACATGGCGAGTCGTCAATGTGCCACAGCCTGTGGCATGCAGGGCAGACTACGCATGCGTCTGAATAATTTGTTATGGGCCACTGCACTGCGCAATTTTCACACACTTGTTTATACATATGGCTCTTCCAACGGTTTCACATATGCCTATGCTCTCTCTCTCGCGCGCGCGCGCGGACACACACACCCACACCCCACATACACACACCCCACATACACACACCACACATACACACCACACACCACCCACACACACACACGCACACACCCCACAATCACACCACACACACCACATACCCCTCCCACACCACATACAACACCCACCACCACCACCACCACACCCTCCCAACCACACACCCACACCACACACCCCACCCTCACACCACACACCCCAGCCTCACACACCACATCACACACACGCACGAACACACACGCGCGCGCGCACACATACACACGCTCACACAGGCGCGCACACCCCCCACGGCTGCTCCCAGAAGGCTGTTTAGCTGAGCCACTGCTGCTATGTGATGATGGGGTGAGAAGTGGGTCAGGCAATCAATAACTTTTGCAGTGAGGGGCCTGCCTCATGCCTTGTGCCATTCATCCCTCACAGTAAGCTGGCTTTCTATATAAACTTCTGGTTTTTGTTCAACCTTCCTGTGCTCCTTTGTGAGGTACGAATTAAACTATTTCAGCGGAAAAGAGCAGAAATTCTGTGTTACTATGATATGCGTCATCACTCATGCATGGACTACGAATTGTGGATTGTATGCAATCGTCTTCAACGGCCGGCTTCCAGACAGCACAGCGTGGCTGGCATCTGGCTTACTCCAACTCTGTACAAACACAGTCGTGAGCATAGATCAGTTGATATGACTTATATTTTTCAAGCAACAGACAGTAACATTCATACACTCGAACTGTTGTACCAGAAAAACGGTAGGTTTTTCCCAATGGCGAGGAGATAACAGACAGAACAGTCGGACAAAGTTTCATTTATCATGGTCTCCCCACAGGGCCTCTGCCTTTGCAATGGCATTCCTGGTTGTGCAGACTGTTCTCTCTGATGGCTCCTTTGACTTCCGTAATTAAAAGTCTAACATAGCATTTTCTACACATGTACTCGGGGTGCCTAAGAGGGTTGTCTTTTTCAATGTGGATCTACAGTGGATACTCAGTTCTGCAGCATATTCACGACACAGTTTAGCTGGCCTGTCGATCATCCCTGCAGCGTTTTGCCTTCTGTCCACATACTCTATATAGACTCTGCAGTCTCCGATAGTGTTCCTCCTCGGAATGTTGGCTCACATCGTCTCTCTCCATTATGACGCTTGTATATAACATGAGGCGTTGGGCACACTCGATCATAAGCTGAATCCGCTTTCAAGAATTACGGGGAAACAAACAATTAGTGTATACAGCTGCAAAGATGTCAATAAACGTACTCCAGAAGTACCCAACAAATGAACGTTGTGGAAATTCTAGTTTAGTCCAAACGAAGCACAGATATCCAATGGAATGTAGATACACAGCGCGAGCGTTCAACACTACATGAAGTGTTCAGCTTCAAAAATCTCACACAGACATCCAAGGCCGTTTTCAGGGGGGGGAAAACCCTTCCGTAATATGGAATGCAGCCGCATGTCTCTTAAAAGGTGTACACCAAATACGTTCAATATGAGCTTTCGGGAAACTCTAGCACTGTTAATAAACGAGAATGGTTCCTAAGCGAAAATACATAGAACGAAGAGGCCGCCATTCAGTTCAGGCTCGCTGCTTGCGCGCGGGATGCCTACGTGACCAGTGTCCTCCTGTAGAGATACATAGTTTCGCTTCAACTGAACGGCCCGATTCAGCGCCTGCTGGACGGCC
>JAWQFJ010000193.1:84316-104316 GCA_034096865.1 Theodoxus fluviatilis | reverse complement strand
TTTTAATGTGCATGCATACGTGTGGCCGGGTATGCGCGCCCGCGCGCGCGTGCGAGCTTGTCCGTGCTTGAGTGTGTGTGTGTGTGTGTGTGTGTGTGTGTGTGTGTGTGTGTGTGTGCGCGCGCGCTTGCTTTTTTGTGTGTCTGTGTGTGTGTTTGTGTGTGTGTGTGTGTGTGTGTGTGTGTGTCTGTGTGTGTGCGTGTGTGCGCGCGCGCGGGCATGTGTGTGTGTGTGTGTTCATGCGTGTGTGTGTATCCAAACTTTGGCACTCTGTATTCCATTTGAGGGCGAAATTAAACTGCGGATATAGTTCATTCGTTCATTCGTTTGTTTGTGTCCATTCCAGACGATGAACGAGGACAATGTGACTGGGGAGTGGTGGAACACATAAACACACCCAGCACACTTCGGGGTCGGGGGCGTTGGTAGGTGCGTGACCAGAATACGATGCGCAGACAATAATTTGATTTTGACGGTCCCGTTCCACTTCGTGCAGGTCGTGGACTCGTCGTCTTGTGTTTGTACGATTCTCCCACACGACAAAGTAATCGTGCTTGAGAAAACAAGGCACATGGCCCACAGGTCCCGGGAGTCCACACTGAGGACCAGGATGGATGGAGTTTCACGGCCTATCAGCCTGTCGTTGAGCACGCCATCTTCTAGAATAATTTAGAGTAAGCGCAAATCAAGTCACGACGTCCCTAATTATTCGCCGCTTACGTATCGCGTTTAAGGACATGCCGAGGGTCTGTTCTGACCCCCAATCCACAGGGGGTAGATTTGTCAGCAGGCAGACTGTAACCAACACAACTATCAGCCGACGTACGAATTCAAATAAATATCTTGTGTTTAACAACCGACTTCCAACTGAGCGTCTGCCTTTCTCGTGCTACGGGCGAGACTGTAAG
The DNA here is from genome assembly GCA_034096865.1 of Theodoxus fluviatilis. Taxonomy (NCBI): domain Eukaryota; kingdom Metazoa; phylum Mollusca; class Gastropoda; order Cycloneritida; family Neritidae; genus Theodoxus; species Theodoxus fluviatilis. The sequence goes on along the minus strand of JAWQFJ010000193.1, from coordinate 103,408 downwards.
CGTCCAGAGTTTTCTGGGTTTTCACTCAACACTGAGCAATCTATCTAATGCGGTTTGTACGTGCACGCATGCGCGAGCTGGAGCCTGCTGTGACCGTGCATGAGACACGAGGCTAAAGTACACAAAAAAGTTTGCGATAAAACGCCGAGTAAATTTATCAGCACTCAGTCACGAACACAGGTTTACCTCGGCCATGGAGCTTGTGTGTTTCCGTCAGTTCCTTAGTTAGGTATTCCGCAAAATAACTCCAAACGTTCGGAACGGATTCTGATGAAGGTTAGTGCAGCGTCAGGGTTTCATGCAAGGAACAATCCTTTACACAGGGTTTCATGCAAGGAACAATCCTTTACACAGGGTCTCATACAAGGAACAATCTGTTACACAGGGTTTCATACAAGGAACAATCCTTTACACAGGGTTTCATACAAGGAACAATCCTTTACACAGGGTCCCATACAAGGAACAATCCTTTACACAGGGTCTCATACAAGGAACAATCCGTTACTCAGGGTCTCATACAAGGAACAATCCGTTACACAGGGTTTCATACAAGGAACAATCCTTTTCACAGGGTTTCATACAAGGAACAATCCTTTACACAGGGTTTCATACAAGGAACCATCTGTTACACAGGGTTTCATACAAGGAACAATCCTTTACACAGGGTTTCATACAAGGAACAACCCTTTACACAGGGTTTCATTCAAGGCACAATCCTTTACACAGGGTTTCATACAAGGAACAATCCTTTACACAGGGTTTCATTCAAGGAACAATCCTTTACACAGGGTTTCATACAAGGAAGAATCTTTTACACAGGGTTTCATACAAGGAACAATCCGTTACACATGGTTTCATACAAGGAACAATCCTTTACACAGGGTTTCATACAGGAACAATCTTTACACAGGGTTTCATACAGGGAACAACACAATACATTTTGCAGCTTATCTGTGGACTCGTTTTGGAATTACAGCCATTAAAAGAAATTTGATCACTCGTGGAGACGCTGATGACGTCAAACTATTGATGACGCCGCCTGCGTATGCGTTTCGCACTCGGAGACCGCCAGCAGAAGCTAAAATGAACTGCTAAACTCTACAGGTCATGGAGGTCATGGAGGTCATGGAGGTCATGGAGGTCATGGAGGTCACGGAAAATAAATTGTGGCGTCCTTAATGGAGGTTAGCGCTCAGTACTCTCTAGTCCTGCTATTAAAGTAATTGTTTTTATACATAATATAAACATGTTTTTCGTGAACATGTTTTTCCTTCTATAAGATTGATAGATTAGCTGTAGTAGATAGATTAGAGAGGATAAGATAGGATAGGATAGGATAGGATAGGATAGGATAGGATAGGATAGGATAGGATAAGATAAGATAAGATAAGATAAGATAAGATAGATAGATAGATAAGATAAGATAGATAGATAGATAGATAGATAGATAGATAGATAGATAGATAGATAGATAGATAGATAGATAGATAGATAGATAGATAGATAGATAGATAGATAGATAGATAGATAGGTAGGTAGGTAGGTAGGTAGGTAGGTAGGTAGGTAGGTAGGTAGGTAGGTAGGTAGGTAGGTAGGTAGGTAGGTAGGTAGGTAGGTAGGTAGGTAGGTAGGTAGGTAGGTAGGTAGGTAGGTAGGTAGGTAGGTAGGTAGGTAGGTAGGTAGGTAGGTAGGTAGGTAGGTAGGTAGGTAGGTAGGTAGGTAGGTAGGTAGGTGGAGGGGATGGGAGGGGAGGGGATGAGATGGATGGATGGATGGATAGATGGATGGATGGATGGATTGATGGATGAATAATTACATAACATTGTGGTTGAAATATCTCGTTTTGTCATTTATCGTATTGAAGCCAAGTTTCCTCATGCACGGTCACAATTTTGTCTCTGTGCTCGAGTAAACAGGGCTTGAATCTCTGTGCACGAGTAAAAATGGCTTGAATGTCTGTGCACGAGTAAACAGGGCTTGAATGTCTGTGCACGATTAGTCAGGGCTTGGATGTCTGTGCTCGAGTAAACAGGACTTGGATGTCTGTGCACGAGTAAACAGGGCTTGAATGTCTGTGCACGAGTACACAGGGCTTCAATGTCTGTGCACGAGTATACAGGGCTTGAATCTCTGTGCACGAGTAAACAGGGCTTGAATGTCTGTGCACGAGTAAACAGGGCTTGGATGTCTGTGCACGAGTACACAGGGCTTGAATGTCTGTGCACGAGTACACAGGGCTTGGATGTCTGTGCACGAGTAAACAGGGCTTGAATGTCTGTGCACGAGTACACAGGGCTTGAATGTCTGTGCACGAGTACACAGGGCTTGGATGTCTGTGCACGAGTAAACAGGGCTTGGATGTCTGTGCACGAGTAAACAGGGCTTGGATGTCTCTGCACGAGTAAACATGGCTTGGATGTCTGTGCACGAGTAAACAGGGCTAGAATCTCTGTGCACGAGTAAACAGGGTTTGAATCGCTGTGCATGAGTAAACAGGGCTTGAATGTCTTTGCTCGAGCAAACAGGGCTTCAATGCCTGTGCACGAGCACAGGGCTTGAATGTCTGTGCACGAGTAATCAGGGCTTGAGTCTCTGTGCACGAGCAAACAGGGCTTGAATGTCGGTGCTCGAGTAAACAGGGCTTGAATGCCTATGCACGAGTAAACAGGGCTTCAATGTCTGTGCACGAGTATTCAGGGCTTGAATGTCTGTGCACGAGTAAACAGGGCTTGAGTCTCTGTGCACGAGCAAACATGGCTTGAATGTCTGTGCTCGAGTAAACAAGGCTTGAATGCCTATGCACGAGTAAACAGGGCTTGAATGTATGATCACAAGCAAACAGAGCTTGAATGTCTGTGCACGAGTACACAGGGCTTCAATGCCTGTGCTCGAGCAAACAGGGCTTGAATGTCTGTGCTTGAATGTCTCTGCACGAGTAAACAGAGCTTCAATGTCTGTGCACGAGCACAGGGCTTGAATGTCTGTTCACGAGTAAACAAGGCTTGAATGTCTGTGCTCGAGCAAACAGGGCTTGAATGTCTATGCACGAGCAAACAGGGCTTGAATGTCTGTACTCGAGTAAGCAGGGCTTGAATCTCTGTGCACGAGTACACAGAGCTTGAATGTCTGTGCACGAGTAAACAGGGCTTGGATGTCTGTGCACGAGTAATCATGGCTTGAATGTCTATGCACGAGCAAACAGGGCTTGAATATCTGTACACGAGTAAATAGGGCTTGAATCTCTGTGCACGAGTAATCAGGGCTTGAATGTCTTTGCACGAGTATTCAGGGCTTGAATGTATATGCACGAGCAAACAGGGCTTGAATCTCTGTACACGAGTAAACAGGGCTTGAATCTCTGTGCACAAGTATTCAGGGCTTGAATGTCTATGCCCGAGCAAACAGGGCTTGAATCTCTGTACACGAGTAAACAGGGCTTGAATCTCTGTGCACGAGTAATCAGGGCTTGAATGTCTTTGCACGAGTATTCAGGGCTTGAATGTCTATGCACGAGCAAACAGGGCTTGAATCTCTGTACACGAGTAAACAGGGCTTGAATCTCTGTGCACGATTAGCCAGGGCTTGAATGTCTATGCACGAGCAAACAGGGCTTGAATCTCTGTACACGAGTAAACAGGGCTTGAATCTCTGTGCACGAGTAATCAGGACTTGAATGTCTTTGCACGAGTATTCAGGGCTTGAATATCTGTGCACGAGTAAACAGAGCTTGAGTCTCTGTGCACGAGCAAACAGGGCTTGAATATCTGTGCTAGAGTCAACAGGGCTTGAATGCCTATGCACGAGTAAACAGGGCTTGAATGTATGTGCACAAGCAAACAGGGCTTGAATGTCTGTGCACGAGTAAACAGGGCTTGAATCTCTGTGCACGAGTAAACAGGGCTTGCATGTCTGTGCTCGAACAAACAGGGCTTGAATGTCTATGCACGAGAAAACAGGGCTTGAATGTCTGTGCTCGAGTAAACAGGGCTTGAATCTCTGTGCACGAGTAAACAGGGCTTGAATGTCTGTGCTCGAGTAAGCAGGGCTTGAATGTCGATGCACGAGTAAACATGGCTTGAATCTCTGTGCACGAGTAAACAGGGCTTGAATGTCTATGCACGAGAAAACAGGGCTTGAATGTCTATGCACGAGTAAACAGGGCTTGAATCTCTGTGCACGAGTAAACAGGGCTTGAATGTCTGTGCTCGAGTAAGCAGGGCTTGAATGTCGATGCACGAGTAAACATGGCTTGAATCTCTGTGCACGAGTAAACAGGGATTGAATCTCTGTGCACGAGTAAACAGGGCTTGAATGTCTGTGCACAAGTAAACAGGGCTTGAATGTCTGTGCTCGAGTAAACAGGGCTTGAATGTCTGAAAACGAGTAATCAGGGCTTGAATGTCTGTGCACGATTAGTCAGGGCTTGAATGTCTGTGCACGAGTAATCAGGGCTTGAATGTCTGTGCACGAGTAAACAGGGCTTGAATATCTGTGCACGAGTTAACAGGGCTTGAATGTCTGTGCACGAGTTATCAGGGCTTGAATGTCTGCGCACGAGTGAACAGGGCTTGAATGTCTGTGCACGAGTAAACAGGGCTTGAATCTCTGTGCACGAGTAAACAGGGCTTGAATGTCTGTGCACGAGTAAACAGGGCTTGAATCTCTGTGCACGAGTAATCAGGGCTTGAATGTCTGTGCACGAGTAATCAGGGCTTGAATGTCTGTGCACGAGTAAACAGGGCTTGAATGTCTGTGCTCGAGTAAACAGGGCTTGAATCTCTGTGCACGAGTAAACAGGGCTTGAATGTCTGTGCACGAGTAATCAGGGCTTGGATGTCTGTGCACGAGTAAACAGGGCTTGAATCTCTGTGCACGAGTAAACAGGGCTTGGATGTCTGTGCACGAGTACACATGGCTTGCATGTCTGTGCACGAGTAAACAGGGCTTGAATCTCTGTGCACGAGTAATCAGGGCTTGAATGTCTGTGCACGAGTACACATGGCTTGAATCTCTGTGCAGGAGTAAACAGGGCTTGGATGTCTGTGCACGTGTAAACAGGGCTTGAATGTCTGTGCACGAGTAAACAGGGCTTGAATGTCTGTGCACGAGTAATCAGGGCTTGAATGTCTGTGCACGAGTAATCAGGGCTTGAATGTCTGTGCACGAGTAAACAGGGCTTGAATGTCTGTGCTCGAGTAAGCAGGGCTTGAATGTCTGTGCACGAGTAAACAGGGCTTGAATTTCTGTGCTCGAGTAAACAGGGCTTGAATGTCTGTGCACGAGTAAACAGGGCTTGAATGTCTGTGCTCGAGTAAGCAGGGCTTGAATGTCTGTGCTCGAGTAAGCAGGGCTTGAATCTCTGTGCACGAGTAAACAGGGCTTGAATCTCTGTGCTCGAGTAAGCAGGGCTTGAATGTCTGTGCTCGAGTAAGCAGGGCTTGAATGTCTGTGCTCGAGTAAGCAGGGCTTGAATGTCTGTGCTCGAGTAAGCAGGGCTTGAATGTCTGTGCACGAGTAAACAGGGCTTGAATGTCTGTGCTCGAGTAAGCAGGGCTTGAATGTCTGTGCTCGAGTAAGCAGGGCTTGAATGTCTGTGCACGAGTAATCGTGGCTTGAATGTCTGTGCACGAGTAAACATGGCTTGAATCTCTGTGCACGAGTAAACAGGGCTTGAATGTCTGTGCACGAGTAAACAGGGCAGGAATGTCAAAAGGAACAAGAAATGTTTCAACTATGAATGACAGTTCCTGATTCAGGGCGAAGGGGCAGGCAAAAAAAGCTCTGGACCTCTGGCGGGAACTAATGCCAATCATGAGAAAAGAGCGTCTTTAGAGCACATCATAATCAAATATGTGTGTGAAAATAATACGTTTCTCAGCCCCTGACGATTTTGATGACCGTTAACTCGAAAACTGTCCATGCGACTTCAGGGCGTCCTCATTAGAGTCGAGTTTTCTTGAAAGGACAGGAAAGTTTTCTTGTCTCCAGCAAGCTTTTCACCTCACAGGATGCAAGTCCCGCAGCTCAGAGTTTCCATATTTGGCGTTGATTCGTTGCGACTGCTCGAGAGCAGACGGCGATTCCAATCACATCGCAAACACGAAAAGTTTGTTTACTGGTCAGGCCCATACATCTAGAGATGGATAGAATACACTCTCTGGCCTTGTTCCGGTCAAGGTACTATGGATTTCGTGTGTCCCATTTAGCGGGGTGCGATTACCACAGTTCAGTTAAATGCATTAACCTGCCGTCAGTCCACTAAACTCGTCGCCACGATGTTTCCATAGAAACAATTCTACATCGCATGCAGGAACCCATCTGATTGGTTGTTCGCAGAAACTTTCTTTGCCAGCGGGAACAACAGAACATTGTTTTACTCGTCGGCAACTTGACAGAAACCCTTTCTTGCGGCTTGCAACCCGCCATCTTGGCAATGGCAAGTGGAAATTTGCCAGAAAACTTCCAGCATGTAAAGAGGCCCTAAGCCTGTGACGTCATGCACTGCCACACTTTCAAAGACGAAGAAATGCAAAGAAAAAGGAGGACACGGATCGTTTCGAAGACGTCACTGTATATTTCACAAGATCGTACAGGTAGATCTCATAACATGGGTGTAGAATATATATATATTTATATTTATACGTCAATTCAAATAAGAACAGTCTGTAGCACAATACCAGGTGATTGCAGTAACAACACAATAGAGGTTCTCCATATGCTGATAATAGACTGGTCGGTTTGCACACAATATGAAAACAGGTCAGTCAACAATACAAAAGGTGACTGGGTTGGTCGGAAAATCGTGCACAATGCACGACAACAACAAAAAGAAGAGACTACAACGTTACCATAAAAGTGCTTCTAACCCCGTCGAGGGAAGGAGAAACTTCAGAGAATTTGAGCCACGTAACTCCCAATTCAAGTTGCACTTTCAGAAAGCTCCAGGGTCATGACCTAGCCGTCACATCAGGGGGAGAAGCACGAGGACGATGTAGTATTAGTGCACGTTCCAATCATCTTTGTTAATAATACCTCACCACTGGTCTAACCCACTCGTTCATCCAATGCCTTTCGTCATTTCTGCCAACGTGCGAGTCCTACTTCACACCAGCTCGCTGCGTTATGCTGAACAGAAGGTCATCCTCTCACAACTGTTATGCTTAAGCAGACCTCTGAGCTTTGTTTGAATAGAGAGGACAGTCTCTCAATGCACTGTAGCACTCCAAACAGTTTCAATTAGTTTATATTTTAATTAAGAGGACTGCGCTGGTTGGCAGTGACTGACGCTAGGCCTGCATGACTGTCTCTGATGCACAAGGCAGTTCTAGGTGAAAACACAATGCTGTCTTTTTAGACATTCTTCTTCATGCTGTTTTCCACTGCAACTACCTATCTAATGTGAAAGCGGGGCAGAGAGAGAGAGAGAGAGAGAGAGAGAGAGAGAGAGAGAGAGAGAGAGAGAGAGAGAGAGAGAGAGAGAGAGAGAGAGAGAGAGAGAGAGTGACAGAGAGAGAGAGAGACAGATAGACAGACAGACAGACAGACAGAGAGACACAGACAGACAGTGAGAGAGAGAGAGAGAGAGAGAGAGAGAGAGAGAGAGAGAAAGAGAGAGACAGAGACAGAGACACAGACAGACAGACAGAGAGACAGACAGACAGACACAGACAGACAAACAGACACAGACAGAGAGAGAGAGAGAGAGAGAGAGAGAGAGAGAGAGAGAGAGAGAGAGAGAGAGAGAGAGAGAGAGAGAGATGTCACTTCTCTGCAAACTCCTTATCTTCAGCGTTTCCAATTGTATTTCTCACTTTTTATACCTACATCTGCTGCAGTAACAATTAATCAAGATATATTGTTTTCCTGTTGACGTATACCTTTCCATATTCAACAACTGAAATTTCCACTTGGAGAGAAATAAGCAAGAACCCTTCCTGCAAATTCAGACAACAAACATCCTTACAGCACAACATTTGAGCCCAGAGCAAAAGCAAAGTGAGACGCTCTCATTTCAAAACTTGACAGGTTTTTGGTTGTCCCAGCAATCGAAGCTCAGGAATACACGAGCACAGATTATGATAACACTAACTGAGGGGGTAAATCAACACTATGTACAAACACGAGTGACCATACATGACTTTGCAGACGCCGATGTAGTTTTTCTGCTAAACACGTTTCCTCAAGGCAGTCAGGTAAGGAAAGCTGTACACAGATGCACACACTCGGACTGTTACCAACAACGCTAGTTACACAGTAGCACATAAGCTAACACACAAGAGAAAGCACACACGGATATTCCGTTGTCCGTTTGTCGAATCCATAGAGTCAGCCGAAGCACAGAACAAACAGAGCAAAACTGACTGAAATGCAAATGGTTAATCATGGTTAAGTATTACACAGGCGCGAGGACGAATTTTCACGAACATAGAGTACTTGATCAATACGAAGATCACGTTCACATTTCGAACCAACAAAAATATCTACAAATCTCAATAGATATTCCATCACATAAAATGCACCAAGTCATAAAAAACAATATAACAATGCAGCACGCAATATACTACAAACATAACTGTCAGCTGAGGATGAATACTTCAACAGTTTTTTTCAATATGAGCATGTCTAGGTTGCATTCAAACCACTTCAGTACAATTTCCGTTACATTAGGTTAAACCTCGATGGCATCATCTTTTTTTAGTCAAGGACAATCAGTCGAGATCGCTATAACAAATTTCGTCTTGGACAATCTGTCTAAGTCGTTATAGCCACAATTTAGTCTTGGACAATCTTCGAATGTCGTCATCATCACTCCAGTTTTCGGCAATTGCGACTATGCATGAGAAAACGAGGCTTAAGTGGAGAAAAAAAAACAGTTTTCGAGAAAACGCAAGTTAACAGCGCACGAAATAATGTATACATTTATACATCACTGTAACATATTTAGGATTTCCTCTTTGAACATGCTGTTTGTGTTTTTCTTGAATATGCATGAATCAATGCATAATATAATATTGTGGTTGAAATATCTAGTTTTTTCCTTTTTTTAACTTCAGTATTGTTTTATCATGCACGGTGGCGATTAGTCAGGATTATCGCCAAGTTTGGGACAATCTGTCACGGTCGTTGTAATTAATTCAGTCTTCGACAATCTCTGAATATCATCATCTTCATTATCATCATAAAAAATTGGGACAATTTGTCAGGGTGTTATCACTAAGTATTTGTCAATCCGTCGATGTCGTTATTATCATGCAGTCTTGGACAATCTGTCAATGTCGTCATTATAATTTAGTCTTGGACAATCTGTCAATCACTTCATCACTATTTTGAGACAGAAAATATGCCAAAGAACACTCAAGCACGTTTTGCAATAGTTGCAGAGCTGACTTCGCCGTCAGCATCACCCAATGGCTGACGCTTCAACCTCTACTAAGTAAAAGCTAACCGCTGCTGCTCTGGCAATCAAAGACTTAACGCCGTCCACAACTCAATCCTCGTGGGTCGAGGACGCCTACAGGTATTTGCCATCTTCGTGGGAAGTCATGCTCAGCACGAAAATTTTCGTTGGTTGACTGAAACGATAAGTAGTGAAAACGGTAACCCTCAGGGCCTGGTGGCCATCGTAATACAAAATTACTTCTGGGTATATCTGCAGCATCACACATCTAACGAGTAAGATTTTACAGCTAATACTATTCATTACGGTTTTTAATACTACTGCTGCCATTAATAGAACATGTGGTGTTAGCATCACTTGTGGCTATTTGCTTTCTTCTGTCACATTTGAGTAGTCACTATCACTGGCTTCCTACCGTCAATGATCTGCCAGGGAAAAGAGTAACAATCATAAAAGACCGTTCAAGTTGGATGTGCTCTAATGTTGCAGTGCTCTAACATGTAAGCACAACTTTGTTACAGGGCTATTTCACTAACACAAGCATTTAACAACACCACTCCTCAGACAGTCTGTTTCACAAACACCTTTCCAAGACAACATCGGCAGGTAACAGTTGAAAGTCAACCGTCTGGTGTAATTATGTCAAACCAAGATGTGAAAGCAACGATGATCCTGAACATTAAAGATAGTTTATCTATCCGATTGGTTAGTCCTCTTCTCCGCTTTTGTGAAAGCATTTTTGGAGAGAAAAAAATTCTCCGTTTTAAAGTACGTACCTTCTCGTGTCAATTTATTCCTAGGGGTCAACATCACAAGATACCGCGCATGAGATCACTGAGACAAGTTTACACCGATCCAAGAAACACTCCCCCCCATCCTCCCCTCCCCTCATTGTAATGTATCCTTGGCAGTGTATATTAAACATTCACTTACTCGGACAGATCATTGTTTTACACACTAGCCAATGCTCAGAGTCGACCACCAACGTACCAGAAAACAATTTGTATCAAATATGTGTTTCTAACTTCCACTTCCAGTGCCTAGCACAAAATCACTTTGATGTACTCCGATCCCCCCATAAAAATCAAACCTCAAAATGGGCAAAAGCTGCGCTCCTTGACAGTGTGGTCTTCAATTTGGTCCCAAAATAAATGAGATTATGAAGTTGTTCCAATTTCGGTCTCCTCCAACACACAATAAAAACTAGGCCTCGGGGATGGAGAAGATCTCTTAACTTCTTTTTCTAAAGTTTTTCTTTAATTCTTAGCTTTTATTTTTAAAAGTTGACTATTCATTGAGCAAAATCTTATCAAATAGAATTTTAAACAAACAAACGTTGTTCCTACCTTTATTTCCCTGAACGCTGGTAATGTTCATCACTTTAATCAACCTCACCATTACCCAATCAATTTCTCTGTCTAATCGCACTCTAAGTAGTTAACGCTGTCATATGTTGAAGAAAGGCCTCTGCATCTAGTCAACAGAAGCATGCACTATCTACAAAATAAAATAATCCGTCGAATCTGCTTCTGGGAACAACTTCTCTTGTATTAAAAAAAGGGGTTTGTTTTGTCTCCAAAGGGAAATGTAGCAATAAGGATGGGGGGCGCTGGAGGTGGACAAGATGCGTCGAAAGGTGAGGGGGGTGGGTGGGTTTTGGGGGGATGGGTGGGTTTGGAGGGGATGGGTGGGTTTGGGGGGGATGGGGGGGGATGGGGGGGTTTGGGGGGGATGGATGGGTTTGAGGATGGATGGGGTGGAGGTGAATGGGAAATGTCTTGGTCTACTTGGACACCGAGAGACCAGAGTCACTGCAAGGACGCAAAGATCGAGGTCACTGCAAGGATGCAGAGGTCGAGGTCACTGCAAGGACGCAGAGGAGCCCCACAGCTCAACGTCACAAGCAGTGAGAGCATGGAGCATCAAACGAGGAAGACACAATGTTGCAGAACTCCCTGATCTGCGACAACTGCTTCACTAAAGTGCGTATGAGGACAACCACAACTGGTAACACAAGACTGACAGCGTTACGATTAGACAAGACATCAGAGAGCACCCAAGAAAAGAAAGGAAAATATTTTTATAACCATGAATAAAACAAAATAGTTATTATTTCAAAACAAAGATGGTTGTGCTTAACAAACATAAAAAAGCACTGAATTCGTTAGTCAATATATGAATCTGCATATTTTCAATGCGCATTATCCCAACTGTACACGCACGTATGGCACTAGTTGAAAAGACAACAACAAATACTTTCCCTCTGTGCCACAACATCAACAACAACCCCGTTGAGTAAGATAGAAGGAAGGTAGCCAGATGCACACTTGATGTTGTTGAATAAACCATCTTCCATGGTTCATAAATCATGCCTGTGGTTTGAAAAGCAGCCATAACAAGTACAAAGGAAAAGTCAACTGAGTTCATCAAAGAGGTTTCCATCTTTGCCTCTTTTCTTACACCACGACCTGACTAGGAAAGACTGATTCTGATACGGTATTGATCGTCAGTGCATTCTTGTTTTGACACATGGAGTAAGTAAGATCCATGGATTCGACATTAAAAGTATCATGGCCTCATTCAACAACTCATAATTTAAAGTATACATCCTGAACAAGGGCGCCAGTGCTTGTAAGCAACATCTGCCTGGATACCCGCAAACAAATGGACTCTTTGTCACGTGAGGCAGACAGAAAGCGAGTAGTCTCGGTGTCTGGTGGAGTCAGATTCCAGGCAAGTCTGTCTCAATATACAATACACAATGCAGGTGCAGGCTCGCAAGCCAGAACCGAACCCTGGGTGCAGCATACGTACCAAGACCACAGCTGCCACCGGCAATTGAGAACACCACAAATCCAAAACGTCTTTCCGAGCAATGTGAAGCAAAGATCCGTGTGGACGCTTTTTGGCGAAAGCAATGCAAAGTCCTACAGACCACGCATTCCACATTTTGAGACATCCCTCAAGCCAAAGACGCAAGAATTTCCCATCCCAATCGCCAACAAGCAGTGGAACTATGCATGAAGTAGGGTCATGACACTGCACAGAAAGTCTTTGTGGCAGTTTCACAAGAGGTATTATAACAATTATGCAACTCCTGGACATACCAACGGCAAATTTCTAACAATCACGTGACAGAGTAAAGGTTATGTGATAGCCTCCTTTTAAACAGTGAAAATATACAACCTCTATTTGCTGATACAGCCGTTTTCACCATCAACAGGAAAATAACTAACCTCAATGAAGGAAAACACTTAAAATATCTTGCACTTAATGGTGGTCGTGGCAATAATGAACTCATGCAACAAACACTGCTGATTTTTAACTTGAGGTTTTTGTAAAAGGCAATCAAGGGGATTACTAAATAAAGCATCATTAATTAAATAAGACAGTCTTTACAAAATACTTACTTGGAAGTTAATTGTTTTACATGAAAGTGTTCAATTGCACTCACAAAAACCATTTCTAACAATCGCACATTATTTAGAAGAGGGGCACTGCTCCAACAGCTAAGTAGTACTTTATGCACCTAGGAGCGTTGAGAAAAACCTCCTAAAATCAAAAACATTTCAGCACTAAATGCAATGAACAATTTGACATAATGATGCATGCAGGTTCGTTGACTTTCATGAAGTGCAGAAGTCTGTTGCGTGGCATTCTTTGGCATGCTGCAATTGTATAAACATTTCTGCAATTCCTCTGTGTGAAATTTTTTTTTCTAGTGACTGAAAACAAAATCACTAGAATAACATGGTAGTGCAAATTGATGTTAAAAAAAAAAGAAGGTAAAAGTCAGCATGGCATAACATTTTAGAGATACTGCGACAGAACCCTTCTGCTAGGAAATCAGTGGAATAACAGGATCTTTTCAGTGATTTCAATAAAATCTTAAACAAACAATCCACCAGCCACCACGAGTAAGATCTGAGACTAAAAAGGCATCAACCTCTGTCAAACTCATCTTAGACAAACACGTCATCTTTCACTGTGCAAGCAGATTGTACATCTAGTGGAGGGGTTGAGTGGCGACTTTCACTGTGCAAGCAGATTGTACGCCTAGCGGAGGGGTTGAGTGGCGACTTTCACTGTGCAAGCAGATTGTACACCTAGTGGAGAGGTTGAGTGGCGACTTTCACTGTGCAAGCAGATTGTACACCTAGTGGAGAGGTTGAGTGGCGACTTTCACTGTGCAAGCAGATTGTACACCTAGTGGAGAGGTTGAGTGGCGACTTTCACTGTGCAAGCAGATTGTACATCTAGTGGAGGGGTTGAGTGGCGACTTTCACTGTGCAAGCAGATTGTACACCTAGTGGAGGGGTTGAGTGGCGACTTTCACTGTGCAAGCAGATTGTACATCTAGTGGAGGGGTTGAGTGGCGACTTTCACTGTGCAAGCAGATTGTACATCTAGTGGAGGGGTTGAGTGGCGACTTTCACTGTGCAAGCAGATTGTACGCCTAGCGGAGGGGTTGAGTGGCGACTTTCACTGTGCAAGCAGATTGTACATCTAGTGGAGGGGTTGAGTGGCGACTTTCACTGTGCAAGCAGATTGTACACCTAGTGGAGAGGTTGAGTGGCGACTTTCACTGTGCAAGCAGATTGTACATCTAGTGGAGGGGTTGAGTGGCGACTTTCACTGTGCAAGCAGATTGTACATCTAGTGGAGGGGTTGAGTGGCGACTTTCACTGTGCAAGCAGATTGTACACCTAGTGGAGAGGTTGAGTGGCGACTTTCACTGTGCAAGCAGATTGTACACCTAGTGGAGAGGTTGAGTGGCGACTTTCACTGTGCAAGCAGATTGTACACCTAGTGGAGGGGTTGAGTGGCGACTTTCACTGTGCAAGCAGATTGTACACCTAGTGGAGGGGTTGAGTGGCGACTTTCACTGTGCAAGCAGATTGTACATCTAGTGGAGGGGTTGAGTGGCGACTTTCACTGTGCAAGCAGATTGTACACCTAGCGGAGGGGTTGAGTGGCGACTTTCACTGTGCAAGCAGATTGTACATCTAGTGGAGGGGTTGAGTGGCGACTTTCACTGTGCAAGCAGATTGTACGCCTAGTGGAGGGGTTGAGTGGCGACTTTCACTGTGCAAGCAGATTGTACATCTAGTGGAGGGGCTGAGTGGCGACTTTCACTGTGCAAGCAGATTGTACACCTAGCGGAGGGGTTGAGTGGCGACTTTCACTGTGCAAGCAGATTGTACGCCTAGCGGAGGGGTTGAGTGGCGACTTTCACTGTGCAAGCAGATTGTACGCCTAGCGGAGGGGTTGAGTGGCGACTTTCACTGTGCAAGCAGATTGTACGCCTAGTGGAGGGGTTGAGTGGCGACTTTCACTGTGCAAGCAGATTGTACATCTAGTGGAGGGGTTGAGTGGCGACTTTCACTGTGCAAGCAGATTGTACATCTAGTGGAGGGGTTGAGTGGCGACTTAATTCCAGGGAGCATCACTCAGGAAACGGTTTTAATAGAAAACATGATGGATGAAAGTAAAGCACATACAAGATCACGTTGAAACAAGAAGGGCAAAGCCCATACGACTCACATGCTTGACCTTGACCTTTATATGACCTTGACCTTCAGGTGACCTTCAAGGTCAAGGTCAAACAACTAAACCTACCAATGACATCATACACAAAGAAATGCTTTACACATTTTTCCTACCAAAATACATGTGACCTTGACCCAAGGTCAGGGTCATCCAAGGTCATGCAACACAAAGCTGTTAATTCAAGACATAGGAAGCACAATGGTGCTTATTGGCACTTTCTACCATGAGATATAGTCACTTTTAGTGGTTCACTACCCCATTTTGGTCACATTTCATAAGGGTCAAAGTGACCTTGACCTTGATGATATGTGACCAAATGTGTCTCATGATGAAAGTATAACATGTGCCCCACATAATTATTAAGTTTGAAACAGTTATCTTCCATAGTTCAGGGTCAAGGTCACTTCAAAATATGTATACAATCCAACTTTGAAGAGCTCCTGTGACCTTGACCTTGAAGCAAGGTCAACCAAACTGGTATCAAAAGATAGGGCTTGCTTTGACCTATATACCACTTGTAGCTAAGGTCGCCATTCTTAATAACGTGGGAGAAAATTGGGAAAATGTGAAAAATGACTGTTTTTGAGACCACATTTATGGCTCCTGTGACCTTGACCTTGAAGCAAGGTCAAGTCACTATGTATGTTTTTTGAGGCCTTGTCATCATACACCATCATGCCACATTTGGTGTTGATAGACTTAATAGTCTCCGAGAAAAATCCAACGTTTAAGTTTTTTACGAACGCCCGGACGGACGGACGCCCGGACGGACGGACGGACGCCCGGACGGACGGACGACACGGCTCAGTACATAGACTCACTTTTGCTTCGCATGTGAGTCAAAAAGCATGGAACTTGCCAGCACTGAGATTTCTTTGTGAAGTGAAATGAGTCTTTGTGTAGAAAACATGATGGATGAAAGTAAAGCACATACAAGATCACGTTGAAAAAAGCATGGAACTTGCCAGCACTGAGATTTCTTTGTGAAGTGAAATGAGTCTTTGTGTTTACCACCTGTGGAGAAGTTGACAAACTGTTTAAGCAAGGTGAAATCTTTTTCCACTTTTTTCCGCAGACAGAAAGGGGTGCACTACGTGTTTTGGCATTCACTTCACTGCTGGTTTTGACAGTTGGGTTCCCTGATGCTAACTAGATTCATATAATAACATCAATCTCTACCAACAGAAAACTTATCTAAAAATACACAGCAGCAAGGGAGAACATTTTTCACAGAACACACAGAGTTCTGAGCCCTCTCTTGAATCAAAATAACCGATTTTCCATGCATGTGGCGGGTACAGTTTCACCACAGCCAATAAATTGTACTGACAGCAATGTGCCATTCTAAACACAGCTAGCTGTCTGTCAAGAGAGTCTGTCAAGTTTACAAGTGAGATTGTCAAGCTACTGCACTGGTTCATTCACCCAAACCTCTCTTTTGATCCAAAATAGAATCACATCAAGTAAATGAACAACAAAAATTATCGTCACGATCATCATCATGATCATTATCCTCCTTGTTTTCTTCTTCATCATCATCATCATCAATGCTGTCATCATCATCATCATCATCATCATCATCATCATCATCATCATCATCATCATCATCATCATCATCATCATCATCATCATCATCATCATCCCTTCCAATCAGACTAAGGAACTACATCACTCCAAGACCCCATCAAGGTCAATGCGGTGTCGTACCTAAAACTTGGTTTCTCCAGATCAACGAACTCTTGGGGTGCTTCCACCATATACTGACTTTGCAAAGTGACAAAAACAGGCCATAAATGCTGTCATCATCGTCAGTACCCCTTTCAATCGGACTAAGGAACTATGTCACTCCAAGACCCCATCAAGGTCAATGTACATAAAACTTGTTTTCTCCAGATCAACAAACTCTTGTGCTGCTTCCACCATATCCTGACTTTACAAAGGGACAAACAAGGCCAAGCCCAGCACAGAAGACCTTCATGACTGCATTGTGACTAGGCGAGAAGGGTACAAGTCTCAATGGTGAGTGTAAAAACTTTCAGCATATTGAGTCTTATTTTGAAAAAAAAGGAAATAATTAAATGGGGAATATGAAAAGACGTCAAAGGAGAAAAATGAAGATCATAATGTTTTTTTTCCTTACGAGGAAATTTCAAGTTTAAAAGAAAAAGAGGGTTTGAGTTTTTAGCTATGGTGACTACGGATGGTAGACTGGGCAGATCTACCTACCATCCACCAACATCAAAGCATTGGAACTGTGTGTATCTTGCATGGAGAAAGCTCCAAGTACATAAGCAAGGACTGCAGAATCCTGATCAAGCTTTCATTCAAGAATCTGGCTGCACAAGGTGTCCATACAGTTAAGTATCTCTTGGGGTTCATCAAGGAGATAGAACTTACCCGAAAAACAAGAACAACGATAATACTTTGCTGAAAAATAATACTCGCCTTTGTTTCCTTTCATATGCTTCATTGCAAACTTACAACAGAAAAATTAAATCTACATATCATCAGATCCATGTGTGTACATATATGCACACACATACCCACTTTTACACATGCATTTTTACATGCACGCACCACACACATACACACACACACACACACACACACACAGATGGGGAGAGAAACATGCACACAGAAACATGCACACACAAACACAAATATAGGCGCACACACACATTGGGCAGAGGTTTACAGAAAAAGTAATGACATGACAATGCAATTATACACAGCTATGCTTTGTAAAGTCATTTCGTGGTTTAACGGCCTGCAAGGCAAGCAAAGGAGGTGTTTGAAACAAAGTGGTCTCAAAAACTGACAGAAATTTCCTATGAAATTTCGGGATAGCCGTAGGCAAAACCCAAACAGCAAAACTCTCATCAAACACAAAAAATGATACAGTCATGATTGCACCAATGTATCACCATAAAACGTCCACCCACAAAACAGAAATGCAACACATCAATCACTTCACCATGAGAGGGGATACATATTCCACAGAGCCAATGAAAGTAAACAAGAGCAGACGTTTGAAATGCCAGACTTGTTTTTTTGGCAAGCGATTTGTGAGTGTTTGCATACTGTTTCAGTATGAGCACTTCATCTTTAACATGCTAATTATTCATCATCAGGACGACAGACTTATCATCTTATGATGATTCACAAATACTGAATACTTGCTCTAGAAGGATGTACAACCATTTTAACTCACTTAAATCTTCAAAACGGTGGAGAAAATACCTATCAATTTTTCAATGTCACACTCAAACCCTTCAGTGTAAATGTTGTAAATCAAAACGACAACACCCGGTCCACAATAAAGCTAACAATAAGTCATAGAGGCCATCTTCTGGTCTGAGCTCCAGCTTGCAGGACAGGATAGGAACAGACAAAACCTTCGGACAACTGCCCGAAGTCTGTGCAACATCACAGTCCAATAACCCCTGGCACTGAGTCCTGCTTCCAACAGACAACACAGCAAGTGCACTGTTCATTTCCCTGCAAGGTTCCTGTTTTGGTTCAGCGATTATTTATTTTCTATATTGTTTGAGGCATTCGCTATGTCGATGTTTTGGCGGGAACATGTTTCAACTTGGTGGTTTGAGACCTGCTTGAACCGATTGTACACCGATTTGGCAGTGATGCAACCATGAGTTGATTGATTAAGTTGGTGGCGCATGCGCTGTGAGTAACTCTTCAGTCAAAAAGCATTGAAAAGTTTAGTTCAGTTGACTGGCAGACTATTGACGTGCGCAAACGTATTTCGAGTAACTCCATGTGGGACGATAGACTACACGTTAAAATTCTTCAAATCCTCCCCCGACCATCTGAAAGGTTGTGCCAAGAAGAACAGCATTTCCCTGAATGAAGATCAAGCCTTCGCCGGACTCGGGAGCCGAGTTTATCGTCTGGAGAGTTTTTCATCGTTTGAGTGTTCAAGCCCATGCCAGTTCGGGTGCATAAATGTGTGTGGGTGAACCCACAGGTGTGAAATGGCCTTTGCTCTTGTCTCAAGGGATAGCCTTGAGTGAGAGAGAGAGTGATTGTTCACTTCGTGGTGGATATAGGTTTTAAGGAAACGAAATTCGTCGATGGAACCAGAGACGCTCATGGCATTTGTCGACGTGAATTTGTGAGTACCAAAC
>JAWQFJ010000193.1:32500-84301 GCA_034096865.1 Theodoxus fluviatilis | reverse complement strand
ATTTTTAATTCATGATAATTTATGATAATTTATGCTAATTTATGTTGATTTCTTTAATTTATACTAATTTATGCTGGTTTTTTAGTTTGTGCTAATCTATGATAATTTATGCTAATTTTTAATTTATACTAATTTATGGTATTTTTTATAAATTTATGTTAATTTATGTTTGGTTTTTAATTTATGTTAATTTATGCTAATTTATGCAATGCAGTTGCATATCATTTGCATTAACATAAATTATGCAAATTAGTATGCTCATATATCATCACAACCCTAAAACAGCAAAAACCCGCACATATTAGTCTGTTTAACCACTTCCTCCCCCTCTCAGGGCTATGCGCATCTCACCCTTTGAGGAGGAGGTCATGGCAGGCTTCTCTACCCCTTGTGGTCGTTACACCCCATGTTGGGAAACCTCACCGGCGAAATCGAAATGTGAGGAACCCCTGAGGTGCTTCGAGCACACTGGTGATCATATTCTCAGCTAATGGGGTATGGCCACTCCCCCATTGCTTTGAACGTTTATCACCAGTGGGGTAAGAAGCCTTAGAGACTAATTGCCCGAGTCAAAGTAAAAAAAATAGAAATCAGTATTTATAGGACATGGTTTCCTAGAACAAACAATGCCTGGTGTAACGATTGCATATTACTGCAAACATATGTTTTAAATAATAAAAATACAAACAAGTTGAGTAAATTCATATTTTTATAAATATCTGTTTTATTAAATAATATTGTGGTTTAAATATTAAACTTGTTCTTTTTAATACAATGTAAGTTTATGCTAAAAGGCAGTTGGTAGTTGGCAGTTGGCAGTTGGCTCGTGTGAGTTGTAGAGTTACTTCCCTTTGCTGGTTTGCTGTGTTTTTAGACTGGCTATTTTTACAACGTTTTCTAGATGTGGGTACTCAATCTAGTTGACAATGGACTAAGTACTTTTTCATTGAAGTGACCCTGCTTTACCAGAACTCTAAACATGTAAATGGTCTTGTTTTTAGCGAAAATATGTGTTTTTGTGAGAGAGAGGCACAATTCGATGGCGGCCTACAAAAGCGAATTCCTGCAGGCCAAAACAGCGTGGTTTAGATCATGCAATTAAGCGCATTTTTTTACATGCAGTGTACTCAATCTAATTGAAAATGGATTAAGTTCATCCAAAATAAGGCTACCAGTCTTTGGCAAGACTCTACAATATGTAATTGTCACGTTTTTAACGAAAATATGGTTGCATTTGTAGCAATGTAAACCTTAGAGGCAGTGAATGGGATAGGCCGACTTGACTTGGCCTATTTCGCGCGCACGCGAAGGTAAGTGTGTTTGTGTGCCTGTGAGTGTGTGTTTGTGTGTGTAAGTGTGCCAGTGTGTGTCTGTGTGTGTTTGTAAGCGAAAGGCACACTAATTAAAGGCGAGGTGATATTGTCAGAAACTAAACTTGCTTGCAGCCTGTCTCCTCAGATTGAAAAAGTCATTAGTTGACCAATTAATTTTAAAAAGTGAGCAGCTGCCTCATTAGGGGTGAGCTGGCAGCCCTAATTACTATACTACTCTTGTCACTTCCCTTGTTCCGTCCCGTCTTGATTATGGAAATTCTCTTCTTGCCGGCATTCCTGACACTCTGCTAAACAAACTGCAAAAAGTCCAAAACACTGCTGTTAGATTAGTTTTTAGATGTCCCAAGAGAACTCCCACATCCAAACTCCTTCGTGCACTGCATTGGCTCCCCGTCGCTCAGAGGATAGAGTATAAGCTAGCCACTATGTGTTTCAACTTCTTCAATCAAACTGCACTACACGCACTCAAAGAAATTCTCACTGTCTACACCCCCGCTAGAAATAGCCGTTCAGCTGCAGACACCAAAACGTTAAATGTCCCCCGTCGCAAAAAGAAAGCCCAAGGACAGCGAGCTTTTTCTTATATCGGCCCTGTAACGTGGAATAGCCTACCTTTCCCTGTCCGTCACTCTGATTCCATGTCCCGGTTCAAAACCTCCCTTAAGACACACCTGTTCCGGTCAGTCTTTCCTGACGAGCAGTGAGGTGCTTCACAAGGCGCCTCTTTAATGTTTCGTGTTTTGTGTATTGCCTGCTAGATTAAGTAGTTGTATTATATTTAACTCTTTTTTGTTTCAACTGTTCAGTGTGCGAGTGTTGGAATGCTTTGTATGAATGTAGATTTTTCATTGTAAACGCCATTAGCTTGCCTATTAGGGAAGGTATGGGCGTATAAGTAGTCTGTATTATTATTATTAAGTACTCACTTATTTTCCTGCTGCCTTACAGAGTTCCCTCGCTGAGTCCTGCCATCAACAGACTGCCCATCCCTCGCACTGCGGAGCTGCAGCCTCGTTCCCTGACCCCGATGTCCTTGGCCGTGCCCCGCCATGCCCCCTCATCGTCCTTGACCCTTCACTCTCTCCCCCTGTCCCATCGTGACGTCACTGCTACAGCTCCTGTGTCGCCGCAAAAGGGGTAGGTGACATTGAGGACGAGAATGAGATAATGGCGACAGAAAGGATGCAGTGAGAGACGATCCTGGAAACATTGGTACCTCTCTGAATTTCGTTGTGTTTTCTTATAAAATGTTTAACATGTATTGTTGCAAAATTGCTAGGGGGGAAAAGAAGTCAAAGAGCAGTAAACCAAAGCAAACTAAGATAAATGAAATTGATGCCAATCCAACCAATCTTACCCACTTACTCAACCCGACTAACCAGCAAAACCAATTAGTCAATCAGTGAGACGAACCAGCAAAACCAATTAGTCAATCAGTAAGACGAACCAGCAAAACCAATTAGTCAATCAGTGAGACGAACCAGCAAAACCAATTAGTCAATCAGTGAGACGAACCAGCAAAACCAATTAGTCAATCAGTAAGACGAACCAGCAAAACCAATTAGTCAATCAGTAAGACGAACCAGCAACCTTTCCAACAATACAACAAGGCAATAGGTGAAACAGCCGTACCAACTCATCCAAACCCATTCGACCTAGTCACTTAAACGGTCAATCCAAACCAACAACCGTAACCAACGGCCCAAGCCAGAGACAATAACCAACAACACCATCAACAATCCAAACTAATTATTCTAACTTGCCGTTGAAATCAGCAATGTTGACCAACAATCGGAATCAACCATCGCAACCAGCAACTCAAACCAACCATCCAAATGAACCACCCATGTCAGCAACTGATACCATCAGTCCTTACTTAACATCCAAAGCAACTACTCCAATGGCGACATAAGCCAACCGTCTTATCCAACCATCCAGTCCAACTCATCCAAGTCAACCAACCCACAAGGCCATTCAACCAAACTCGCCTGCACCAACCTAACTGCATCCGTGTTCTCAGTGTACACATCATCAGCGCCGTCTTGCCCACAGCGTCCCCTTGTGGGTTCGGGGTAAGAATCGACCCACCGCGTCTCCCTACGCGATTCGTAAAAGGCGAATAACTAGGGACACCATGACTTGATTTGCGTTTACAATGAACTGTTCCAGTAATTTTCGTGCTGAATGACCTTACATAGCCTGCTATGGCTGATAGGCCGTAAAACTACATCCATCCATCCATCCATTCTCCACAGCGCCCTGCTAAGTTCCTCCGCCAAGACGGCCCCCGGCGGTCTGAACGCCGAGACGGGCTACGAGGAGGAAGCTGGCTATGGCGAGGAGGAGGAGAATGCGTCCCCCTTCATGTCCAGCAGGGTCGCCTCCCCCACCAAGTCCACTCGCAGCATCCACTGGGTTTTCGGCTGCCAGTCCCACTCGCTCTTCGACCGGCAGGTGGGGCTCTCTGCAGCGTGACGGGCATTCGCACACAGTAGCTGTCACTCGAATACCCCCCTCCCCCTCCCCACTCCCCCTCCCCATCTCACTTTTTCTATCTTCCTCACTTTCTCACCTTTTCACTCTCTCTCTCTCACTCCTTCACTCACGCTCTCTCTCTCTCCTTCACTCACGCTCTCTCTCACTCCTTCACTCACGCTCTCTCTCACTCCTTCACTCACGCTCTCTCTCACTCCTTCACTCACGCTCTCTCTCTCTCTCTCTCTCTCTCTCTCTCTCTCTCTCTCTCTCTCTCTCTCTCTCTCTCTCCCTCCTTCCCCCCCTCCCTTGATTCAAGTAATTATAATCGTTGTTACTTTATAAGTATTCATCAGCAACCCTGCCTTACATCGTGTGAACTGGTTGCAACAGGGATCTCTCTCTCTCTCTCTCTCTCTCTCTCTCTCTCTCTCTCTCTCTCTCTCTCTCTCTCTCTCAATCACATTAAAATTCAATGGTCAAATCATTACTTTTGCATAAAGCTATCCTTTTTTTCATTATGAGCATTGCAAAGGAACAACTGCCTACCTAAAATACGTGGTTTATGTACAAGTTAGACTGATTTATTACAGGTTTACTTCACGGTGTGGGTATACTTGAAAATGGTGGTGCTTTTCCCCTTGTGACAGATGACTGCTTGCCATATGTCCTCAAACGCCTCCGAGCGTGAAGTCCTGTCTTTCCATCTGCAGGGTCGAGGCAGGAAGCAAGGTCCCTATTCCCGGGAGTTCCCCGTGACCTGTGGCGCTCCCTCCAACTGGATGAAGATGAAGTGGGGGAGATCGAAAACCATGGTCCCCTGAAACGAACCTTGGTTCCTCGGGCCGCACAGAGACTACAATATCGCAACGGTTTTGCACTTCATAGAAAATAGCACCCCGCTTACTGCAGTCCCTCTCTGCCAAGCGAACGGCGAACTGCTGCCTGTCTTTGAGTCTGATGACGTGGATCATTTTTGTTGTTGTTGTTGTTCTGGTAAACAACCGACTGCAGTGTGTGCACATTTGAAGATGGCTGACTGCAGTCCCGGTACACTGGAAAACTACTGAGCACAGCCATTTAGTTTACAAAACAACGAAGTGCACTTTTGTTAATACTAGAAGGCGGCATACCGCGATAATTTACTTTAGAAGGCAGTCCTACTGGAGTTGTCTCCTCAGGAGACAACTGGCTGTTGTCCCTATACTTCTGAAGACAACTCATTGCATTTTTAAATAAGAAACTCGTAAACATATTTTCTCTGCAGACAGCCAGCTGCAGCTCTCGCTTTACAAGACAGCTTGGGGTATGGAAGTCGACCATCTTTTACTTTACAACATATATGGTGACCTGCCCACATTTGAGAAGACAGCCGTCGGATGTCGTTCTTGCTTTGGTAGAAGTCTCACTCAATGAAACCAGATAGGGATGTGTGCATGAGGCAGCTCCTTTAGAAATCAAAGCATGTCCCCATTTCTTTCCGGCGTTCTTTGCTCTGTCCAGTTTCCTGTGGTTAAAGGACCCCGTGCTTTTCGCTTCTTGTTAGAATCTCTCGATGCCCAGGCAATAGGCAGCGACCATGTAGACTGAGAGACAATACCATTCTTTCTTCTTCTTCTTCTCCTCCTCCTCCTCCTATTTCTTCTTCTTCTTCTTCTTCTCTTTCTTCTCCTTCATCTCCTCCTCCTCTTATTCTTCAATTTGCTGTTTTTTCTGCATCATGTCAGCTGAACAGAAAACCGACAACCAAAAGATTGAATAATGATTATATGGGTGAAGGGAAAGGCCTACTTTTTTTCTCTCCAAAGGTCTGAGTGATAGGAAATGTTACTTGCAGTCGGAGACGATTAAACGTGATCAGTGCAACTTTTTAATCTGTGATAGAAAGAGTACTTGAGGTCAGACTATTGTTGCAAATAATGCACAGACACACGCACACATATGCACAGCCACATAATATGTATGCCTCACGTGCATGCGCACGCAAACACACAAACTAGTAAGTTTCCAAAGAAAAACTTGAGCGGAAACACTTCTTATCACACGAATCTATTGTGTAAACGTGAAATGAATGAATGTGTGGGGGTAAGAACTGAGTTCTGTGTCTTGTTTCGTCCAGGAAGAAACGGACTTTTGTAGGGAGGCAGTGCATGCACGTACACGTTCATAATCCCTGACGTTTTTCTTCTTCGCTGTTGGCTCCAGTGACGACACAGGAAGTTGTGGGTTCTGTCGCCGTTTCGCTTCTTTTCGACATACAAGAGTCACAGGATGCGTGAGAATACACACGAGATCTATGCATTTGGGAAGACAGTGAGTACTTGTATTACCCATGACACATTTCGCCGTAATATCTTTTCCCGCCGTGTCGTCCACCAGATGTTACCAACAAGGCAAAGCATTAATCATTGCATAAATGGAAGCGTCAGTCCTATCATATATGTGAGAGTGTTTAGTGGCAGCTCTGTTCCATTCGTACTAGCTCTTACTGGACTGAACTGTTAAAAAAAATTAAGTACAAGACTGATGTAGTTGTGAGACTGAACAGTGTTATAAGATTTCATACAACTGTAATGAAAACTCATTTACACATACAAAACACGACCCGGGTACAATCGAAAATGTTTTTTGTCTTTATGTCACGTCTTGGACGAGCTGTCGTTTTTATGATCTTTTTGCGTTGCTCTTCGCGTTCCGGTTCACTGTACATTCCTTCAAGACTCGGAGTTGCTCTTGGCATTTCACTGTTTTCGTCAAGGCATAGGGCACGCTCCATGAGAAAATGCACGAAGGAACCAGGACACACACACACACACACACACACACACACACACACACACACACACACACACACACACACACACACACACACACACACACACATGTAAACTTGAAGGGTCCCAAGTGCAAGATCTGCCCAATTGCAGTTGTGCCCTTTTAATATTTACACACACACACACACACACACACACACACACACACACACACACACACACACACACACACACACACACACACACACACACAGGTTTCTTTTGACACATTTTAATTGTTGTGACGGGGAGAGAGGGGGGGGGGGAGGGGGGAGGGGGGAGGGGGGAGAGTGTGTGTGGAGTGGTGGTGTTGGGATAGAGAAAGAGACAGACAAGGTAGCTCAGTGCATAAAAGATGACTATTAATTTGGTGGTAGGTCAGGGTAGGCGATGAGAAGTGTTGTAAAAAGAAAAGGTAAATATTTTTTGTTCAAATGCACCCTCGTTTTACGTATCTGCTAAGTAACTTACAAAGTCCGTGTCAAATCTGTGTGGGGACAGTGTCAAGAAGGAATGGCTCGGTCCTCAGCCTTTGTTTCACTGACGTTTTGCATTTGACACACTTCACCATGAGCTCTCTTCCATAAGTGTCGTCATTATTATCATTATTTTAAAATAGATCAAAGAAGCATACACTTTTTTTCCAGTGGTGACTAGCAATGCATCATTCTATTAACATCTGTTTAGGGAGCTACCATTACTTATTAGTCAGGAATGCATTTGCGTAAACTCAAAAGTCAACGACATCAGTAACTTTACCCGCCAACAATGCAGAATTAGTCAGAAGTCTGATTTAAAAGTAAGTTTACAGTCACATAATAAGATTAGTGCTTTTGCTATGGGAGCTATAACAACACATTGCTTAAACTTTGGATTACCGTAAATTCCGGCCTATAAGCCGCGCCTTTTTTTTTCATGAACGGACCCCTGCGGCTTATAAACCGGTGCGGCCAATCTATGGATTTTTCTCGAGAAAGTGGACTTGAA
Source organism: Theodoxus fluviatilis (assembly GCA_034096865.1). Classification (NCBI taxonomy): domain Eukaryota; kingdom Metazoa; phylum Mollusca; class Gastropoda; order Cycloneritida; family Neritidae; genus Theodoxus; species Theodoxus fluviatilis. The sequence goes on along the minus strand of JAWQFJ010000193.1, from coordinate 76,692 downwards.
TTCGCTCACTTACCTTTAAGTTTATTGTTGCTATGCGAAGTTCGTCGTATGACAACAACTCACACTCACACGGCACAGACAGCTGTGAGTTGGCAGTCAAAGTTAGGAATGATCGATCAGTTACACATTCAATCCAACAGAAGTAACACACACAAGACCGAAAGTAATGCCGAAAACACGTCGCCAAGTCTATGATGCAGCTTTCAAACTGGATGCCATCGCCAAAGCTATGGAGAAAGGGAATCGCGCTGCCGCCCAAGAACTAGGCATCAACGAATCTATGGTTCGGCGGTGGCGAAAACAGGAAGGTGAACTTGCCAAGTGCAAGAAGTCCAAGAAAGCATTCCGAGGTTGCAAAGCACGTTGGCCAAAACTTGAAGACGAACTTGAAGACTGGATTAACACACTACGTGTTGATGGTCGCGGTGTTTCCACTGTACAGCTTCGTCTTAAAGCGCGCACAGTTGCATCCAGTCTGGATCTTACCGACTTGGTAAGACTTGGAGAGATGGGAGAAAAGTTAGAAATCGGATTGTCCATACGTGCGCGTACAACTTTGTGCCAACAGCTGCCGCCGGACTTTGTTGAGAAACTTGCGTCTTTCCGCAACTACACACAGAAGCAAGTAACAGAGAATCTGATTGGTCCGCAGGACATAATTAATATGGATGAGGTGCCATTGACCTTCGACCTTCCATTGACACGGACTGTAAACAAAAAGGGAGAGTCTTCGGTGCAGATGATGGAGAAGAGCCCAAGTGATTCGGTTGTTGAACTGGTGTGTGCAACGTGTTTGTTTGTAACTGTTATTTTCTCTTGAGTTATTTGAATACATACTGTTGTTTTCACTGTTCTCTACTACGTTATTTTGGTTAATTTTGTGCGGCCTATACTAAGAAGCGGCTTGTCTATGGATTTTTCTGAATTTTTTTTTTTAATTCAGGGGGTGCGGCTTATACTAAGGTGCGCCTTATAGGCCGGAATTTACGGTAGTTCATAACGTCTTTAAAAAAATTGTTTTCCATGTATCGTGTGCTCAGGTATGTGTGACGAGATCATAATAATGGTCAGAACAGTAGAATAGTCTGTAATAACAGTTCTTTTGATTAAGTGTAAGTGTTTACATTTTCTTTTTTCATTGAGTACGTGTTGTCTGTGTTGTTGTTGTTGTTGCTACTTGACCATAGTTACATAGAATGGGCTAGCCGTATTACTAGCATTCACTTATTCCCGTTTCAAGTTTGTCCTGTCTATTCACGTCAGACAAAGGGCATCCGTTCGTTGATAGTTTCATTCACTGAAGTTTACTTTGTTTTCTTTGCCATTAATTCAATGGTCAAGAGTTTCATTCACTGCAGTGTACAGTTTTCTTTGCCATTAAATCAATAATCAATAGTTTTATTCACTGCATTGTACAGTTTTCTTTGCCATGAATTCAATGGTCAAGAGTTTCATTCATCACAGTGTACAGTTTTCTTTACCATGAATTCAATAATCAATAGTTTCATTCACTACAGTGTAATTTTTTTTGGCCATGAATTCAATAATCAATAGTTTCATTCACTAAAGTGTACATTTTTCTTTGCCATGAATTCAATAATCAAGAGTTTCATTCACTGCAGTGTACATAGTTTTCTCTGTCATGAATTCAATGATCAATCGCTAGGCACATAACTTAGGAGTGTTGTTTACATCCTTTGTGCGTTGGTGCCTATTGGGATTAAGCACACTATACGATTGCTGAACTCGTCCGTTATAACGTGTACAGTGCAAACGTTTAAAGGCTGGACGAGGCCTAATTCCATTATGTACATTTTTATATTCTGCTTTAACCATGTATATTTTCTTGAAGAATTAAGAATCCTTTCACGGAACATGTTTGTTATTCGCATCATTAAATCAGGTAATGAAATTACATTTTAAAAATGTGTTTCACTTTTCGTTCATCAATGCTGCCGTAGATTTCTCGTTAATTCATTTGTCCCCTTAAAAAAGAGCCTATTTTCCATAGATCTCTGTCTGCCTACTTCCCTCTCTCTCTCTCTCACACACACACGCACGCACACCCACCCACTTGCCTCGTACATTTTTATCAAATTTCACGTTTACTACTAAGTTTGAAATAAACAAGACAACAGGCGTGTTTTGACTGGAAATGTCATGTTACAAAATATACACTACACATCAAGTCAACACTGTACACGTAATCAGAGTGCCAGGCAACACATATGTAGTGTGGATATGCACAGTGTCTAGACAATCGGTTTCGAACAAAGCAGAGGCGCCCGAACTGCGACGAAGAAGTGGTTCAAACCGCAACTTCTCCACGGGGTAAATCAGAGCACCTTCAATCAAACACTTTAACATTTTATCTCAGGGTCATTGTGTCGGCACATTCAACACAATCTGACGAATACCCAACATCTAGGGAGACGGACAAACGAACATTCGGATATACAGATAGAGACGGAGCGAGAAGTGAGATGCATATACGTACAGAGACATATTATTCCGCGAGATAAACAGGATTCAAGTACCGTCAGGAAGCATACCATATCAATTCCAAATTCTTGACGAAAATTCCATCCCAGCACTGATTCAGCCGCAGTAAGGTTGGCAAATGCATGTTGCAACTGCCTTGTCAGGTATCTATTTTATTCCTGGTTGAATTAAAGTGGTGCAAGGGAACAAGTTTACTCGTGCGTGCGACAACAGAAAGTGCTCCTGCCAGAAACCCATCCTCAGAAGACCACCACCTTTGAAAACCTACACAAAAGGTCTTCACTGAAGGCATACACCACTTTCACTCCTCCATACTTACAGCTCAGGTAGAAGACAGAGAGACGAAGAGCACACACAAAACTATTCTTATCTTGCACATGTATTCAGAACAATTGTCCCTTCCTTTATGAAAGTTTTTACATTATAACACAACTACAGAAAAGTTCCCTTCTACGGCAAGTGTTTTCCTGGATCCTGGATACAGGTATTCTATCGTGAACGAGTGCCTACATGGTCAATATCTTCTCATCGAAGTATTCACTATTGTCATACCCCCATTAAAGTTTCCATACTCGAAGAACCCTTACAGGCCAACATATTCACTTCAAAGTACATCTTCATACCCCCACAGGAGTGTCACTACAAGGCCAAATATTCTCTTCAAAGTACATGTATCTACCCCCATTGGTAGGTCTCTACAAAGCCAACATGTTCAGTTCAAAATATATCTCCGTACCCCCATAGAAGAGTCTCTACACGACCAATTCAAAGTATATCTTCATATCCCCATGAACTAGTCCTCACATGGCCAACAAATTCTCTTCAAAGTATTTCTTCATATCCCCTTGAAATAGTCCCTACGTATTCTCTTCAAAGTATTCACATACCCATCCAAGAGTCTCAACTAGGAAGGACTCTTCTCATGACAGAACACCACGTGCTCATGTACAGGTTCAGGTGAAAATGGATGGATGGATGGATGGATGGTGTTTTACGGCCTATCAGCCTTTGTAGGCTATTTAAGGCCATTAAGCATGAAAATCACTAGAACATTTAGAGTTAACGCAAATCAAGTAACGGTGTCCCTAGGTATTCGCCTCTTACAAATTGCGTAGGGAGACGCGGTGGGTCTTTTCTTACCCCGAACGCACAGGGGGATCCAGGTGAGAAAGAAGTTTCCCTTGGTGAAGAATGAAACATCCCCAAGTGAAAGATAGGCTCCCTTCATTTAGTTCCTTCAATGAAGCAACAGAACGTATTTGAGCAGGCCTGCATGCAAGGAAGAAGCACCCCTTGGTGACACGCATGTCACAATCAAGGCGTCCCTACGCAGCCAGCACAATCCCATTGAAATACTCCTACATGACACCTGGTGGGTAATCATCCTTTTATTACAAGAACAAAGAGTATTCCTCTACCAGTCTGCAATGATTTAGCATCCAGGCATAATTGGAATTCCACCCACAGGAAGTCCCTGCTTAATTATCGCCAAATCCCACTGAAGTCTGCATTGCGGACACTTGCACTCCCACCAAGGAATCCCCACTAGTACAAGCATCCCCTCAAGACAGGAATGCACAGCATTCATGCACTTGCCCACAGAAGAGCGCAGTGTACTGATGAGACAGATGACCTCTATACAGAAGTCCCTACCAGTACTTTGAATAAAGTGTCCTTATTGACTAGGATCTTCCAATCCCTTCTCAAGAGAAGACAGGCTTGGTTGCTTATCCGACAAAGAAAAAAAGTTTAAGCGAAGAGGCAACACTACAATATTTCAGCGTACCTAAGAATGAGAAGCAATGCTGAGAAGATCGAGAGGTACGAGACCCAAGCAGTGTGAGCATGTCACATCTTTCCGTCGTGTAAACATGAAAATAATCATGTGACAGCGATTAGGACATGCCATTCACATACAAGCATGCAGCACTGTAAAGGAATAATTTACAGCATTTGGGGTATTATCAAAATATGCAGAAAGCAACCTGTGCAATTTATATTGTACAAATACAAATAATCACAGCACATGCATTCTGCATACTACCAGTTCACCTCCAGTGCCATTCTGAACTGTCCAACACTGAGCAATAATGTGATGCACAACCATGAACTCTACTGACCATCTCTGTACCATGTTGAAAAACCTGTATGCGCAAAACAGTCATTTCCTTGACGCACGTAGTACATCTCGTAGATAACCTTTGTTTTCTACAGTTGCTAGATTGTTTAAACCTGTCCCATTTAAAGATGTCAGCTAAAAAAAAAATCTTATCATTACAGGTAAAGAGTATTCCATGTCAAGGGTGGGGAAAAAACCCTCCAAAGATGTTCTCGCTACTGAATATATGTACATCTGCTCAGGACACAATGATAGTCATATTTTACTCTGCCTGTGTCAGTCACAGTTGCCAAAGACAACTTTCAAATGAATTAACTGATACACTTGAAAATCTCAAATAAATTTTCAGTCCACAAACCCCCCCATTAACACTGGACATTTTGACCACCATAACTTCCAGTTCTGGACGAATTAATGCAGCCTGTTCCACGCAGAAACCAGCATTATTTGGTATTGCAGGAGTTACAAGGCACTGGAAGTTCACCACAAACTGAATACTGTCTGCTTACAATGGCAGCGCAATATCATGCTTACCTTGCCGATTTTACCGTCATCATTTCCCACAGCCCACTGGACAAGTACACACTATTCCAAACATTTCATGTGTGTGATATTATTACAGCAATCAACAGCCTTCCAACTGTGAAACTGTTTCTGGCATGCGCCTGATGCAACAGTTCTCACATGCCAAAGGAACAGTCAAGTAAACAAAAGGAATACCAAATACTCAAGAAATTGGACTATGAACACTCCAAAACAAGCACTAGCATGAACAGTTCACTGTGTATTCGCAAAGATCCTACTACTTTATGACCCGGCGCTTTAGAATGATGCATTACTTCTGAAAGAGAGTTTATGTACAACTGATTATGATCGTTTACATAATAATCATATACATGGTAAGAAGTTTTTAGAGTTGGCAAAAAGATGTATCTAATTAACACGGCAAACTAAAAGCTTCATGACTTGATAAATCAATTAACTTATAGTTATACTGATGATGATGATGATGAAGAAGATGATGATGATGATGACGATGGTAACGATGTAATGCACATATAGAATCGTACTAAAAAATGTCTGGGCTTTCGTTTTGCATACTTTTTACAAATTAATGTTGGTAAGCCTTTTCACAAAAGAAATCAACAGACACAGACTAGAAGTATTAATTACATAAATAAAAATGAAAACAAATCTAGATAGTCCCTCTTCACGACTGATGGTAAAGTTGTCACGCTTGGTTTCAATTAAAAGAAACAAAACAGTTTGTATTGCCTAGCCTTCCTTGTCAAATTCCAGAAGTACAGAAAAAATGTGGAAAAACAAAGCTGAACATTTTTTCATGTGACATAGGGTGGGTGGGTGGATAGTGTTTTACGGCCTATCAGCCTTTGTAGACTATGTAAGGCCATCAAGCACGAAGATCACCAGAACAGTTGAGAGTAAACGTAATCCAGTCATGGTGTCCCTAGTTATTCGCCTCTTACGAAAATCGCGTAGGGAGACGCAGTGGGTCAATTCTTACCCCAAACCCACAGAGGTATGTAACATAGGGTCACTACTTCCCTTCAGTCACTTATCTAGGTAAATGGCCTGTTCTTCCCATCAAAACTGGGCTGACAAGCCTCACACATGCCACCCACCGCTCCATACATAGTCACTTCTGTTTACATCTATTCCAGCTTTTCCTCTTATTCTTTACCTTTTCCAACAGCGGTTTGAGACCCAGACAAAGGGTGTAAGTCGCTATAAAATACCACACCTTTACCTTTTTTAAAATACATCCATTCCAGCTTTTCCTCTCATTCCTTACCTTTCCTTACAGCTCACATCCATTCCAGCTTTTCCTCTCATTCCTTACCTTTCCTTACAGCTCACATCCATTCCAGCTTTTCCTCTCATTCCTTACCTTTCCTTACAGCTCACATCCATTCCAGCTTTTCCTCTCATTCCTTATCTTTCCTTACAGCTCACATCCATTGCAGCTTTTCCTCTCATTCTTTACTTTTCCTTTCAGCTCTGTGGCCGAGTGGTTAGCGCGCTGGACCTACAGTCGCTTGCGGCCAGTGGGTACGGCGTTCGAAGCTGCGCGGTTTACAGAGTTGCATCCTTGAGCAAGATGCTTAACTCGCATTGTTTCTCCCCACCCAGGAGTAAAACCGGGTACCTGTGAGGGCACTATTGGCAAAAACGTTGTGCGATTAACCCTTGTATGCGGCCAAGCGCCAGCATCGGGTTGGAATACTCCCCAGGGAGCGGAGTTGGTGCTGGTACCTGACTGTGTGCGTCTTAAATGTCTGTCACTATGTTTGTTGTGAGGTACCAGTGAGGATTGATGAAGATGCCCAGTGATCAGGGGGTAAAGTGTAAGCGGTTTGAGACCCTGACAAAGGGTGTAAGTCGCTATAAAAAACCACACCTTTACCTTTACCTTTACATCCATTCCAGCTTATCCTCTCATTCCTTACCTTTCCTTACAGCTCACATTCATTCCAGCTTTTCCTCTCACTCTTTACCTTTCCTTACAGTAGTTACAGCTCACATCCATTCCAGCTTTTCCTCTCATTCCTTATCTTTCCTTACAGCTCACATCCATTCCAGCTTTTCCTCTCATTCCTTACCTTTCCTTACAGCTCACATCCATTCCAGTTTTTTCTCTCATTCCTTACCTTTCCTTACAGCTCACATCCATTCCAGCTTTTCCTCTCATTTCTTATCTTTCCTTTCAGCTCACATCAGTTTTAGCTTTTCCTCTCATTCTTTACCTTTCTTTACAGCTCACATCCATTCCAGCTTTTCCTCTCATTCCTTACAGCTCTCATCCATTCCAGCTTTTCCTCTCATTCCTTACCTTTCCTTTCAGCTCTCATCCATTCCAGCTTTTCCTCTCATTCCTTACCTTTCCTTACAGCTCACATCCATTCCAGCTTTTCCTCTCATTCCTTACCTTTCCTTACAGCTCACATCCATTCCAGCTTTTCCTCTCATTCCTTACCTTTCCTTTCAGCTCTCATCCATTCCAGCTTTTCCTCTCATTCCTTACCTTTCCTTTCAGCTCACATCCATTCCAGCTTTTCCTCTCACTCTTTACCTTTCCTTTCAGCTCACATCCATTCCAGCTTTTCCTCTCATTCCTTACAGCTCACATCCATTCCAGCTTTTCCTCTCACTCTTTACCTTTCCTTACAGCTCACATCCATTCCAGCTTTTCCTCTCATTCCTTACCTTTCCTTACAGCTCACATCCATTCCAGTTTTTCCTCTCATTCCTTATCTTTCCTTACAGCTCACATCCATTCCAGCTTTTCCTCTCATTCCTTATCTTTCCTTACAGCTCACATCCATTCCAGCTTTTCCTCTCATTCCTTATCTTTCCTTACAGCTCACATCCATTCCAGCTTATCCTCTCATTCCTTACCTTTCCTTACAGCTCACATCCATTCCAGTTTTTCCTCTCATTCTTTACTGTTGCTTACAGCTCACATCCATTGCAGCTTATCCTCTCATTCCTAATCTTTCCTTACAGCTCACATCCTTTCCAGCTTTTCCTCTCATTCCTTATCTTTCCTTACAGCTCACATCCATTCCAGCTTTTCCTCTCATTCCTTACCTTTCCTTACAGCTCACATCCATTGCAGCTTTTCCTCTCATTCCTTACCTTTCCTTACAGCTCACATCCATTCCAGCTTATCCTCTCATTCCTTATCTTTCCTTTCAGCTCACGCCCATTCCTGTTTTTCCTCTCATTCTTTACTGTTGCTTACAGCTCACATCCATTCCAGCTTTTCCTCTCATTCCTTACAGCTCTCATCCATTCCAGCTTTTCCTCTCATTCCTCATCTTTTCTTACAGCTCACATATATTCCAGATGACTTGTACCTGCAAACCCTAGGTTACCTTGTCATCCCTGCCGGAAGTGAGGCAGAATGATTGCCACGGGAAAATGCATTTACTGCCACTGCTGCGTGATTATTATTACTACAGTGCAGGCCTGCCACTCTACAACACATCAAGAGCAGAAGGGCAACTACTAGAAGCTTCCTCTCCTCCCAAAAGGGATAACAGTATTGCAAGCAAGTAGAATTGCAAGCAAGTAGAATTGCAAGCAAGTAGAAGTATTCAACAGTTTGTGTGCATTGTGCTAATTGCGTGTATCAGAGCATTCAATATTCTCTGACTGGCTTTGAATGAAAAACCAGTTGTGCTACTACATCAGAAAAATATAATACACCTTTCATGAGTTCATTTGCTAAATTCATTTTCCTATAAGTGAAGCCACCACCACATGAACTGCCAGTAAGTCAATACAGAGAAACAACATTCATCTCCAGCTTCCAGCAACAAGACAGCACAATAGCAGGTCATACAAGTGGACACATTAATATTGTGTTATGCCAAGGGAGGCAACTGTGATCCTATTCCCCCCCCCCCCCCCCCCCCCCCCCCCCCATGAAGAGGCTCTTCTGACTGGAAGGTCAGAATAGCTATCTCAACTTGAAATCTCTAATCTGAAACATTGTTTGGTTTTATGTTTTGATTATCATTATAGTGACAACTCTGCATCAGGTATGGTGCAACGGTAGAGAGAGAGATGAAGGAGATTAATAATAATAATAATACAGACTACTTATATGCCCATACCTTCCCTAATAGGCAAGCTCATGGCGTTTACAATGAAAAGTCTACATTAATACAAAGCATTCCAACACTCGCACACTGTACAGTTGAAATAAAAAAGAGTTAAATACAATACAACTACTTAACCTAGCAGGCAATACACAAAACACGAAACATAAAAGAGGCGCCTTGTGAAGCACCTCACTGCTCGTTAGGAAAGACTGACTGGAACAGGTGTGTCGTAAGGAAGGTTTTGAACTGGGACATGGAATCAGAGTGACGGACAGGGAAAGGTAGGCTATTCCACGTTACAGGGCCGATATAAGAAAAAGCTCGCTGTCCTTGGGTTTTCTTTTTGCGACGGGGGACATTTAACGTTTTGGTGTCTGCAGCTGAACGGTTATTTCTAGCGGGGGTGTAGACAGATTGCACAAAAGATCATGGCAGTAACTCTTACACGGGAAATTCCACCATCATCCAATCAACTGAACTTCATCATTATTTTTATTTTTCAACATTCAGGCAAGCTAGTTGACACACTGGATTTATTCTCATTCATACTCTAATCATGCACAATAAACTCTACAGACAGGAGTTGTATGACCAACCATTCCTCAAGAAGAGTTTAGAAAACGTTGGTACACATGAACAGATACATGATGAAGATACTTCATTTCTACAAACATTTCCAAAGAGTGAAGTAACCAAAGGCAGACAACAGGCTGGTTTTGATTTAGAGACAGAATTTTTAAATACATGCACTGTGATCTTGCAAAATATTTCGAACTGCAACATTGAAAGATGGGCATAACATTGCTGAGATAAATACAAGTGCACTTTCAATGAGAGACTGGCTGCTAGTGGAGTCAAGTCACAACTGATTCTTGAAAGTGTTGTGGAACGTGACTACACCAAAGTCTCATGAGATGACGAATGGAGGCATGTCTCATCTAGGAAAGGAAAATAGAGGAGAGGGGTGGAGGGGTGGGGTGGGGGAGAGAGTGAGAGAGAAAGAGAGAGATGGATGGATGGATCGAGTTTTATGGCCTATCAGCCTTTGTAGGCTATGTAAGGCCATTAAGCATGAAAATCACTAGAACAGTTGAGAGTAAGCGCAAATCAAGTCACGGTTTCCCTAGTCATTCGCCTCTTACAAATCGCTTAGGGAGACTCGGTGGGTCAATTCTTACCCCCAACCCACACGGGGAGAGAGAGAGAGAGAGAGAGAGAGAGAGAGAGAGAGAGAGAGAGAGAGAGAGAGAGAGAGAGAGAGAGAGAGGGGTGGGTGGAGAGATAAGTTTTGCCATTACCAATAAAGGGCATGAGAGAATCAAGAAAACCTTTCTATCAACCAGACAGTGGACCGTTTACAAAGTGACCAAATGAGAAAAGCTCCTTTAATCAAAATGAAACTGGAACTTTTTATTTGATATGAAACTGAATCTTTTAAATTGAAGTTCAGCTAGATGCATACCCATCATTAAATTTAGTGCATGCTTCACATCTATTCTTTCTCTAGAGATTTTGAAATGAAAAAAGAAAAGAAAACAAAAGAAAAAGGAATTTGATGCCATGCTAGTGATGACTAAAATATAAGCTCCCCAACAGTGTCTACATCTAGTGGAATTGTGCTGGATAAAATAAAAATACAACTTGTACCTTTTTGGTACAATTGTCAGGTTTTAGTTCTAATGCTTTTTCATTTTTCCATAAGTAAAGGATCAATAGCACCTAGGGAACCTTTCAAGTGATGCTGAATAAAAATTAGATGTGAAGCATGCACTAAATTTAATGATGGGTATGCATCTAGCTGAACTTCAATTTAAAATATTCAGTTTCATATCAAATAAAAAGTTCCAGTTTCATTTTGATTAAAGGAGCTTTTCTCATTTGGTCACTTTGTAAACGGTCCACTGTCTGGTTGATGGAAAGGTCATATCTATAAAAGTCAAAAGTACTCTAGTAACTACCTAATTAATTTCAGTCTGTGTCATCTGTACAGGTAAGCTAATTCATGCAAAATTAATTTTATTGACCAGCCTTTACAAAACTCTTTTAAATTACGAAACATTTCTTTATGCAAATTCTTTGCTCTAATAATTTCAAAACCAGGAATGTATGGAGTTCATAGCAAAAAATAACACCCCATCAAAGCAGTAGATGAAACTCAGTTATTTCTTGGAAACCTTTTGGCTAACTTTTTAATAGTCATGCATTGATGTTAGGAAAGATACTTGGAAATTCATCTTGACTAATTTTCATAACCATATAGAATAGGACTGATACAATGATGATATGCACTGATCACTGATAATTTGACGATGCACGCTGATGATATATATTGATCTTTGATGATACACACTGATCACTGATGATACACATTGATCACTGATGATACACACAGATTACTGATGATTAGACTGATGCATGCTGATGTTCTACACTGATCACTGATGATACACACTGATCACTGATTATACACTGATCACTGATGATATACACAGATCACTGATTATACACACTGATCACAGATGATACACATTGATCACTGATGATACACACTTATCACTGATGAGGGGGGCATAGACAGACTCTGGCCCCGTTACTCTCATTCCAACAGAACAAAAGCTACAGGGTCAGAGAGCACAGATCCTATGCTAGAGTGCTCTGCAAATGTCTCCACACGCCAGCTTCGTCCCAAGTCTCACAGACACAGTAAGATCTTCCCTCAGCAGTTACGTTTTCTACAGATACACTAGGGACAAAGGTTCATCAACATTCCCCAAATGTCTCCACACGCCAGCTTCGTCCCAAGTCTCACAGACACAGTAAAATCTTCCCTCAGCAGTTACGTTTTCTACAGATACACTAGGGACAAAGTTTCATCAACATTCCCCAAATGAAGGTAATCAATGACCAACACAAAATTCTGAAAAAAATCGTCATTTAATAATTCCAGCTTAATGACATGACAAATTGGCAATCAGATAATCAAATTTCTTTTTTAAAATAATCTTCTCTCCATCACAAACTACACAGATGTGAAAAGACCCATCAAACAATCTTTCTCTATAAGAGGAAGAAGTTAACATTTACTGAGTGCATAATGAAAGGATGGGGATGGGGGGTAGGGGTGAGAGGGAAGAGGTCAAACACATCTCTAGAAACTCATACAATATTCATGCAGCATTGATGTGGCACACACACCATTCTAGTCAAAACCCATCGATATGGACCACACATCCGCAGGGACTGACCACACATCCGCAGGGACTGACCACACATCCGCAGGAACTGACCACACATCCGCGGTGACTGACCACACATCCGCAGGGACTGACCACACATTCGCAGTGACTGACCACACATCTGCAGTGACTGACCACAAATCCATCCAGTGAATGGAGAGGACTAAACAGTCGTCTACAATGTACAGTTTCTTACTCCAGTGTCCAGTGTTGAGGAAATTTCATGTAATGCCCACTTGAGAGAATCTTATCTGTTGTGGTCAGTGGTCCTGCAGAGGGACAGTAATGTGTGTGAGGTGCTCATCACATTCTATCTTCATCGACAGTTTACATTCGGATGCGATGCACGTTACATCTCCCTCTCAGAGAGAATGCAATATCCGCATTGCATCCAATACATTTTTCATTGACGTAAACTAAACACCATGGATTTCTGGGAAGATCCTACAGACATCACAACTTTCATTCTTGTTGGCACGTAAAGACGTTTAACCAACAGGTGCATCAATCGATGTTCACCTATGCATTCATGCACAATCATGCACACATTCGTACCAGACAAAGTGACAAGACAGGGTCGCAGCAATTTTCCTCGATCAACATAACTTTTCTCCCATCTCTCCCGCCCCTGGGATTGAACCACGGCACAGCGCCTCGCTGCAAAGCCCAACGCCTTAGCATGCTGGACCATCTACACCTCCCAAAAAAGAGGCTTTCAATAGCCCAGCAGAGGCTTCGGGTTGGCTTTGAACTCATGAGGGCACAAGGGGTGAACATCGATTGATGCACCTGTTGGTTAAACGTCTTTACGTGCCAACAAGAATGAAAGTTGTGATGTCTGTAGGATCTTCCCAGAAATCCATGGTGTTTAGTTTACGTCATAATAAAAAGATCCTGGCAGCCCACATCCCAGTGCTCTCCCCTTGTGCCCTCATGAGTTCAAAGCCAACCCGAAGCCTCTGCTGGGCTATTGAAAGCCTCTTTTTTGGGAGGTGTAGATGGTCCAGCATGCTAAGGCGTTGGGCTTTGCAGCGAGGCGCTGTGCCGTGGTTCAATCCCAGGGGCGGGAGAGATGGGAGAAAAGTTATATTTTTCATTGAGATTAACTGGAGTGTATGGGTAATCTGGGGAAGAAAAATGATACATTTCGTACTTTTACATTTTGGGGTCACATTTCACCATTTCTAGAGAAAAAGGATAAGTAATGTACTAGGAACAACAATGATGATGTAGTGGTGCAGCATATTCATTTAACTTTCTAGCAGTGTTCAGAATTTGTTACTAGGATGTATTGAAGTGAAAAGATTGTTTTTAATGAACAAAGTTCTTTCTGTAAAAAAGCTCATGTTTTAGGGTCTCTTTTGTCATTATACACATTAAGTCATAATGGGTAAACAAAGAAAAAAAAAGTAACTCCTTGGTCAAAGACTTAGTAAGTAAATGCCCAAGTACTAGATTTTCTAGTGTTCTATGAGGGCTATTTCAGTAATGCAAATCAAGTAATCACCATCACAACCAACAACCATCTGCATTCATGCAATTTCAAACAATGAGTCGAACAGAGAACAACTCATGGTGCCAAATCATTTCATACACTCGTAGTTTGACAGACAAAACCTGTCATTCCTCTGGTTTCCAGAGAGATGCTGCATACACAATCAATGCCAGCAGGAAGGTGCTGAACATAGGTGTTCTACGTGGGATGGGCAGGAAGCGAGCAGTCAACAGAATACTTCAAATCTGTGTGGATTTTCTAGTCTCTTTTACTCTAGTCTTGCTCAGTTTACATTGGACTATGCATGCATGCAATGTAGGAAAGACTGAATGGGAAATGAAAGTAGGGGGGTGGGGGTGAGGAGAAGGAACTATTTTTTAAGGACTTAGACAATCACATGGAGAAATGAACAACGCAACACTTTCCCAGTAGTATTACTTCACGTGTCAACTTCTAAAATTCATCAAATCAGTCCCCTTTCGTGTCAGAAGACTTCTTTTGAAACTGGAGAATAGATATTCTTGATCATTTGCCATAATTCAGTATCAGCCAGAATTCCACATAAAAAACATTTTTTTTCTTCTATTTCTACAAAGTTGAATGCACCCCACAAGGCAACAGTCCTCCTCCTGTTCACATCCAACTCACAAACTCTGGTGAAACGACCCATCTTACCATCTTCCTCCCCCTCGTCTTGAGCACAGCTTCCCCTCTTTGCTTCATCCATCCACTTCCAAGCAGTCTCCCAGCCATCACAGCAGAAGAATGGCGCCATGCTTTCCTCAAGGACTGTCCGGGCACACCAACCATGCATCTATCACGCAGTAGAGAACAGGACAGATCAGGAGCAAGTCTCGGTAGCATCATCTGCAGAGCCTTAGGCCACGCAGTGTTAACATGACGACGGAGGTCACAGGTTGGAGGTCAGGGGTCAGCCAAAGTGGAAGGAGAAACCTGGGGGGAATCCGCTGTTGTTGGAGAAACCTCCCCCTGAGAAACCGCCTTGACCGGGGAATCCTGCTCCGCCCCCACCGAAGAAGGCTTGGAATATCTGGTTGGGGTCTATATGGTCTGCTGTGAGAGGAAGAAGGGACAACTGTCAGGCAAGGATCTATGTCAACAGGCCAAGTGGAGAAAGTTTGGAATATCTGGTTGGGGTCTATATGGTCCGCCAAGCCTAAACTCCAAACCCCCCCCCCCCCCTCTCTCTCCCTCCCTTTCCTCCCCTCCCCTCCCTCCCTCTCTCTCTCTCTCCCCCTCCTCCACACTGTTTGATTGTTTTCAAAATGTAGTTTGTCTATTAAGTAACAAATTGTCAATCTTTACCAAAATATTGTAACATTGTGACAAGCCTAACAATAATCAAGTCCAAATCTCTCTCCCTCCTCCTCTTCCACCTCCACCTCTACCATCATTGCATCCTCCATATCCCACTCAACTTGCCCATCCTACTCCCCACTACAATCATCTCCAACCACCTCTACCCACACAAACCCTTCCCATCCAAACACTTCTACCTTCCCTGCCCTGCCCTGCCCCACAACTGTAAGTCCATCACACCACCCACACTTACCAAAGCCTCCATCTAAATCGTCCATGTCCTGACCCGTGTCGTAGCGTTGGCGTTTCTTCGCATCCGAGAGAACTCCATAGGCTTCACCCACTTCCTTGAACTTCTTCTCCTCCTCCTTCTGCTTCTCCGGTGTGTCGTGGGAGTGGCGATCTGGAGGAGTGAGATCATTACATAATTCAACAACAATTCAATAATGATGATAAGTGATTCTGGTAGCTTCCTAGGCTGCTAGGGCTGCCCCTGGCTTGGCTACTGGGGCAGGCCCCCAAATCTCCACAGCCAGGGGTGCCAGTTCATGAGGGGGCCACCTTGCGACTCCCGCCGTAAGTTGCTCTTGAGCATGGAGGCAGAGAGAGATAGAACAGGGGATCAAAAGGTATCACCTGCAAGATTCTTCACTCATGCATGAGTAGAGATAGCTTCCTTGTTCTGCAAGATTTGCTGAATCTCATGTTAACAAGCCCGGATTAGGAAGAAATTAAATTTTGTTAAAATGCACTTATGATTCTAACGATGACATTTTTGCTACTGCAGTTGCTGGCATTGGTGTACCTCAACAGACAACGGCTTGTCACATCTTTGGTAAAGAGCTGCAGTCTGCAGTGCTGGAAGCTTACAGTTTGCACTCCCTGGTATTCAAGCTGCATAACCCGTCACTCCAGTACCATCTCAACTCCCTCGACGCATGCAACCAGGCTGAAGACTAATGCATCGTAGTTATTTCCCGTAATTTACCCTCTCAGCCTTCACTGGATCCCAGTTTCGCTCCTGAAGGGGAGAAGCAATGGGAGTAAAGCACCTTGCTAAGGCTGCCACTCTAACTAATCAACAGCGTTTTGAACACTGGACCAGCTGGATGCACGCTGCTGCAGGTTGTGTTCTCAGCATTCAGCAGGGACATGTTGCTAAGCCCAGGTGGTTTCTCTGGAGCAAGGCAAGGGCGAGACAAGCATAGAAAGATGCCTAAGAAACGGTCGATCGTCAATTGGCTGCGTCCTGGCCCGAGAGGAGGTGCAGAAGTTGCGGATAGACAAAATAACTGACGATAACAGACTTCACAACCGTTTTTTACTTGATACCATGATGACATCTCAAATGGCAGGAGAACTTTTTCAAAGAACAGAAAGCAACCTGGGTTCAATTGGAAACAATTTTGTCCCAGATGTTCTGCCTCGATAAACTCCAGATTAATTCAAGGGACATAATTCAGAGAGTGGACATGTACATTGCTTCATGTATGCAACAATTAATTTTTTAAAACAGTATTTGTCCAGAAATAACCTATACACATACTCCTCAAAATATACAAAAGAACACTCAAACAGCAAATACGTCCATGTACACCGTTTTGTTCCCTGACAGTGAGAAGCGCATTACAGGCACTGTTGTCCATGAATGGCAACCCCATTGGCATGGTCTCCGCCATTTAGGGTCATTTGGGTCTCTGCGACTAGAGAGGACTGAGAACCTCCGGAGCTACCTCGGCAAACCACCTTGGGAGTGAGTGGCTCCTTGAGAACAAGATGCAGTGGGCAATGCCCTCGCCTCGCATTTCCCGCAAAACTCATATGAGCCTACGCGCTGAACATAGTCGTTCGCGGCGCGTAGGCTCAATAGAGCCTACCACATTAGCATATTTTTGCCCGCTTATAACAAGGAAAATATGGTTTAGGGAACTAGTCTAGTCTTGAATTCGTCTCTGTACTATAGTTTGCCAGCTTTAGATCAACACACAGATCTTTCCCGGCCAGACCATAACCTTTATCAGCAATGCACTACGAGGCGCAAAGTAAACAGTAATAATGGCGGCGTAGCGTCGATTGCAGCGCGAGGTTGGGTGAGCGAGTGGAAATTGCTATAGAGGAGGGTTCTGATGCTGAAGTGGATGCTTTGTATGAGATAGGAACTGATGTAGATGATCCCTTTCATGATGATGATGATAGTGGTGATTTTCCTCTCGCTAATGACGAGGTATCAGACAGCGAGGATGAGAGCGAAGTTGTCAATGTGGCTGAAACGATGTCAACCTCGCCATCAGCTGCTTGGTAGTTCATTGTAAGCTCATATTGGTTGTAACTCAGGACTAATATACACAATCATCACAAAATTTCTCCAGTGTATTTTTGTGATGATCCCTTTCATGATAATGATGATAGTAGTGATTTTCCTCTCGCTAATGATGAGGTATCAGAGAGCGAGGATGAAAGTTGAAACTAGGTCGAACTCGCCATCAGCTGCTCGGTAGTTCATTGTAGGCTAATATTGGTTGTAACTCAGGACTAATATACACAATCATCACAAAAGTTCTCCAGTGTGTTTTTGTGCCATTTTTTTAAGTTCACTTTTTGTTTTAGAGCTCTAGACCAAGAAACAAGCAGTGGGCACTCTAAGGAGAGCTGGGTCAAAGACCTATTTTTTTCAACATAGTGGCTCTACTTACTGTCATGGCAAGTGTAGTGTTTTCTTAGCTTGACAAAGTGCAGCATTTGGCTAGTTTTGGCAAAGAAAGACCTTTCTAGCCATACCAAGTTTAGCTTTGTAGCTATAGTATTTATTTTACTACGATTTTTCAAACTTGGTCCATTTTCCTGCGATTCCAGGGGACAGACACACTAGAAATTCTGCGCCTTGAATGAGTTAAGTCCCTCAATGAAAAAGTATTGATTTTTATATAGCAACTTATTATCCATAAGCAAGTCTCAAACCACTTAATATTTTACCCATTGCTCATTGGGCCATTTGATCAATCCTCGACTGGCATATGACTACACAGCCACAGGCAGACAGGATATCAGTCAGGCATCAACACCTTCACAACTCCCTGGGAGTCTCCCCACTGCCTAGGAAGGTTACTCACACTGCAGCGTGCATTCACTGCCCTCACAGATACCCCTTTTACTCCTGGATGGAGGGAGGCAATGCAAATTAAAGGCATCTTGCCCAAGAATGCAACTCCAGGATCTGAGCAGATTTGAATACCACTGTTGCTAGACAAGCAACAGCAGAATGATGTTTGAACCACTCAGCTGAACCTCCACAACTGCTCTGAGAAGGGCAGCCAGATGGATGGATGGATGGATGGATAGATGGATGGATGGATGGATAGATGGATGGATGGATGGATGGATTGATAGATGGATGGATGGATGGATGGATGGATGGATGGATGGATGGATGGATGGATGGAGTTTTACAGCCTATCAGCCTTTGTAGGCTATGTAAGGACATTACGCATAAAAATCACTAGAAGAGGTCCAAGTAAGTGCAAATCATGTCACGATGTCCCTATCTATTCGCCTCGCACTAATCGTGTAGGGAGACCCGGTGGGTCTGTTCCTTGAACACCCAGCCCACAGGGAAGGAAGGCAGCCAGACCCGAAGGTTTCAAATAGCATGGCCACATGCTTTTTTGTTTATTAATTTCTACTTGATTTGCTGTATTTTCTGTATAGATCTCAGAAAGCTGATCACAGAACACTTTGATTTTTTTTAATCGGACAAAAAATAAATGAGTTATGTGCAATTAAAGACCGAAAATTTAGACCATTTTGTGGAACGTTTCTGGCTTACAACCATAGCTAGCTCATGGCACCGTTCATTGATTCAAACTAATGAAGTTTTTCAAATATTATCAGCATTTGTTATTAAAAATTGATAAAATTTGGTACACTGAAAGAAAGACATGCCGAATCCAATGGTGTGCTCAGAAATTTCGCAGTGCATTTGGAAATCGTCTAATTTGCATAAAATCTGCATTATTTTAAACAAAATATGCATTATATATACTATTTTTCACATAAATTTGATTAAAATTGTTGTAAATTACTTAATAGTGTTGAAAGTGACAAATAATCTTGATCTGTGCATATAGACATACATTTCATTAAATAACGCAATTCGCATATTAATGAGCTGCAAGCCGATTGGCTAAAATGAAAAATTGCACAACTTTCTTATTTTCTGTACGATTTTATTCGTTTCTGCATCAATCTCATGGGAATGTCTCTATGCATATTAATTATTAATTAGCCATTCACATGCCACAATTTTGTAGTTGTACACCACTGACGTCCCTCCCTCGGAACGAGAGCTGCTGATCAGCCAAGACGTGGCAGCTTCCCAATGCCGGGGCCCTAGGCGGTCGCCTACATCGCCTATGCCTAAGGCCGGGCCTGTTTGTCAGCCCCAGCAATTGATCATCAATGGACCCACATTCTGAAACAAACCAACAAACAAGTTATTAATCATTACGTATGTAATTAACAAATATTACATCTGATTCCGAGTAACAGTTTTAGTAACTGTATAAAAACAAAAATGAAATTAACATTACAGTTTCAGTAATTGAATATAAACCAAACGAAACTGACATTACAATAAAAAAATCAACTAGAAAATATTCACATTGTAAAGTGGAATCAACTTACCTTTGCTTGGCAAATGACAGGTACTGCTTCTGCAGCTGCTGGTGCTGAGGTAGAGCATACAGACGTCCTCCAGACCTGGGCACAGGGGGGTCAATGGGACAGGAGAAAATGAAAACAAAGGGGACTAGATTTCTGTCTCTAGGGCAAGGGTATTTAAATTGGCCTGGAAGAGTTGAAGGGTGCATGAAGTCGACCATGGCTTCATTGTCAACAATGTCCATGATGCAACCAATGTACCATCCATTTTCATAGGCGACTGCTACCCAGTCTTGTTTTTGAGGGGCTGCCGGTGCTGGTGCGAGTTGCTCAGTAGCTTCCTTTGAACTTGATGCTGGCTTCTTCCTCATGGCTTTCTTGGTCTTTCTTGTCACAGACACCTCTGCCTCAAGATCCACCTCTTGTTTGTGGAGCTCATCTTCCTCTTCTCGCTTGCGTTTTTTTCGCAGCTCACGGCCACCCTTGCTTGCAATCTTCCATAGTTGCTGACGTTCTTCGGCTGATTTTGTTGAAAACCAATCTTTCAAGCCCTTGTTGTCCTTGAGCATGATGAAGCTACTGTGGTAATGAAAGGAGGCAACAGGCGCCTGTTTTGGCTGGCGTCCAAAGAGCCAAAAGATCTCTCACAGGCTAAATTGTTGAGGCCACTTCCTTTCACTGATGCTGCTGCTTCTGCGTCAGGAATGCAGTCGTATTTGCCACCAGGTAGGAAGTCTTTCAATTGCATTCCAATGCAAGTACGAATACCTGTGAGGAGGCAGCGGAGGGTCTTGATAAATGCAGACAGGTCTGCAGGAACGGCTGTAGCTGCATTCCACAAAGGACTGTTTCTGTTGCATGGGAAATCTTGCCAGATAGGTTCACCCTCAGTCAGCATTTCTTCTGGACTGCTGCACCAACCATCCACCCGTTCTGCCATTGGCACGGTGTACCGACTCAGCTCCAAGTAATTTATGTTCTTGGACGTAGTCAGGTCCCAATAGGGTCCGGTGATGTGGACAAACACAAGTGCATATGCTTGCAGCATTGAACAAATGACAGGGTCTTCCAAGTCCAATTGAACACTGTGAACCTTCATGTTTGGTTTCTTCAGCTTACTCAGAAGTGTTACAATGTCTTCTTTATGGTGTAAAACGCAGGCTGCACATTCAAACGTAGCGTTAAAACGGTTATCTTTGTAAGCAGTGATTATGCTTTTTTTGTTGTTTTTCCGACAGTGGGTCAACCATTTATCCCTGATTCCATTTTTTTCATCGCCTACTGGACCCAGAATCTCACATGTCATTCTGGTGACGCGTTGTGGAGGAAATTCCCTGCTCCACTTGAAGAACTTGCTGCTTTTTTCGCGTCCAAGCTTGATATCTTTAAGCTCTGTATGAAGGTGATCCAGCTCCTTCTTTGCATGGTAAACAAAACCAATCAATGCATGCGTCATGCAGTGGAGGCTGTGTATAGGTTGCACTTCATTGCCTGCAGACATGAGCAACTCTCTGGCCCATTTCTCCAGCAGCTGATCAGCCTTGCCTTCATTAGCTGCCCTGTCTGACATGAAGTAGGTTAGTTTGCCTACCAGGGATGTGAAGTCAGCTGGCTTGGATCCCTCCAGCTCATTGAGCTTTCCTTTTACCACTGAAGCTATGGTCTCTCCCGTCTCTCTCGCAACATGGACATAGCCCAGTGGCATTGTTTCCCCGCTATCCAACTGGATTGAAGAAGTCAGAATTTTTTTCTTCTGTCTGCTTGTCCCATCTTTGCATATTCCAAAATGGCCACATTCTTCAAGCTTCTCAGTGTAGAGCTGCTGACATAAAAACTGCCCTGAGTCACAGATGTTGACAACCGACGACTTGCTGGGAAGATCAGTCAAAGGGATGTTTGTGTTGAACAAATGCCTTGCAACACTTTGCATGACTTTTGACACATTTCTGCTTGAAACTTCATGTCCCAGTAGTTCAAGTGTGCACTCCCGGATGTTGGGGAGAAAAACTCCCTGCCCGTCCCGAGTCTCGATTTCCACTTCTTGAAGTTCTTCAGTATCTCTGGTCTTGCAAAGCTGTACCTCGGGTTTTGTATGTGAAGGTCTTCCTTTCTTTGGGGTGCTCTTTTTCTTCGTTTTCATTCTTAAATAAAATGAAGCCTTCTGCAATTTGGTTATTTTCTTTTGCATCTTTGTGATCATATTTTCTTTTATGATCAAAAGTTCCTCAGCATCTGCAGCTTTCTTTTCTGCCTGCTCTTTCTTCTTTCTCTCATCTTCCAACTCTGACATAACCTGCTTCTTAACAATCTTGAGCCTCTTCTCCCTTTTGTTGGTATTCCTGACAGAATATCGTCCACTTTCCTTCTCTTTCATCAGGCTTTTGCTCAGCTTTTCCTTCTGAGCACTTAGACATAAACTCAGACTGCGAATGCCTGCAAGTTTTTCTGCAAGGTTTCTGTTTGCCCTTTTGATAGGTGTTGCCAGGGGCTTTGGCCTAGGTTCAGTTTGGGGATTGGAATCGAGAGAAGGTGAGAAGAGTTGGGCAAACAGAGGAGATTGGTTGTCTGGCTGACATGGTGCATCAGGTGGAGGGGGTTGGTGGTCAGGTGGAGGGAGTTGGTTGTCAGGTGGAGGTGGTGGGTGGTCAGGTGGAGGTGGTGGGTGGTCAGGTGGAGGGGGTGGGTAGTCAGGTGGAGGGGCTGAGTGATCAGGTGGAGGGGCTGAGTGGCCAGGTGGAGGGGGTGAGTGGTCAGTTGGAGGGGGTGCATGGTCAGGTGGAAGGGCATGGTCTTGCAGTAGGGGCTGGGGGATAATCCTTGGAAACTCTAATTTCTCTTCTTCTTTTCTCTTGTGGCTAGGAAGCAAATTCAGTCTCTTTTCAAGCCTTGATAAACGAGTCCTTGCTCTATCGATGATGGCTGGAGTGATGTCATTTTCCTGAAGACCCTGCAGACTCAAGATGATTGGGATGGCACTGTGTTTGACAGATTTGACCTGTTTGCCTGCCTTGAAAATTTGAAGTGCAAGGCGAATGGATATGGTGACATTGCCTTTTTGTACATCTTCAGATTGAACATACTTCAGCAGAGGCAGTCCTCGCAAATGACTAGGAATCTGAAATGAACAAAAATGAGAGAAATAATAATGTTTTTAATATTACAAATGTCATTTTATTTTGCATCATTTTTACCTTCTGTTTACTTTTGTGAAGGTCATCAAGGCCAAAATCTCAAATCATTTTTGTTTTTACTTCCATTTTAACACAGCAATTAGTTGACTCGTCATTTACTTATAGTGCATGTACTGAAAAAATCTAAGAGAATGTGTGTGTGTGTGGTTGTGTGTGATGCATCATTTAATAATAATAAAAGTGAAAACTGAATGAATACAGTACAGCTGACTGAAAAGAAAAAAAGAGATAAAAAAGTCTACTACCACCAGCTGGAAAGAAAAAAGAAAGGAAAAAAAAAAAGCTAGGGTGTGTAACTGCTTTGCTTAAACTTTCCCAAAACAGTTTGTATACTACTACTTCTGTAGAAAAAAAATACTTGCTAAAATAAAAAAATAGTTAGGCCTCAGCAAAAACAACAGAAGAAAGAAAAAAAAACAAGCAGACCTAGTCCTATCAGAAAAGGCCTACGCTGTGACACAATCTGACACCCCTACCAAGTTGCTTTTTTCAAGCGCCCGGGCTAGCAATGACACAGCGTGCGTATATAAATAGCACTATTGAAGGGGTCAACGACTGTAATGGACTGGCCCAAGACTAAAAACTAACAGACTATGTGTGGCTCCCAGCGTTTCTCTCGAGCTGCGGCCAGCTGCTTCTTCTTTTTCGTAGACTTGCTGCGTTGATACTGCACCGTCAGTTGCTTTTTTCGACCCATGATTTGCGAGTAACAGGCAAGATCATGATCGAAGCGAGAGTCAAGTCAACTGGAGGCAGCCATGTTGTTTACGCAAGGAGCCAATGAGGCTGATTTATTTGGTCACGTGACCTGTTTCAGCCAATGTTTTCACTAGCCTTGTTAATATTCATGAGGAGCAGGCTAGTAGTTCCATACGGTGTACGGCATGCGGCGATCGCATGAACGATTGTCTCTGATCGTTTAAGGAGGAGAGTGAATTTTGGAAATCAATAAAGGTAGATTATGATTAAAAATAAAAATCAACGCGGTCGGACAACTACAACTTAGTACAAGTGATGGCTGACCCCAGCCCGAGCGCCATTTCGCTCGAGCGTCATTTCGTTCGAGCGCCATTTCGAGCAGGGAGGGTTACCCAGTGCGTTGCATAAAACCAAAGCGAAATCACAACGCCCTTAAATAAATAATATATCAGTAAAAAGCTGAAAGAATACAGATTCTAACGACATATGTCGTTTTAGGAAAAGTTGGATTGCAATAACTTAGAATTTAAATAGAAAATATGATACAAACTTACCTCCATTTTTCTCGGCGTCGGTCGAACGCATCGGAAAACGACACATACCAAACTGCTCAGTAAGGTCTCCTCTAATTGGCCCCCAAATTTGGACTTTATCCAATGAAAAACGACTTTGGTTTTCACGTTTTAAGGGGAGGTTCCAATGTAAAATTATAAGAAATGTCATCCTGTAGGATTGGCCATGATTTCAAGTAAAATCAACATACAGCCATGATTTTAGCCAACCAAGCTCTACAACAAACATACTACACATAGACATAAGTTCATGAAGCTTGAATTCATCTTTATTGCACAGAAATGACTTTAATGATGCAACATAATTTTGAACATATCACATTTATCTGTAAGCTGTTTTCAAGATTTAACATTATCTCTTCCACCTAAATCTTTGAAATTTGGACACTACATTTACCATATATCAGACAACAGACCCTACCTCTTTAGAGTGTCTATACTTAATCAAAATGTTGACTTTGTGAAAGAAAAAAAGAGAAAAAATAACAATTTGGCAAAATGTTGAAAATATTTCTCTTTTCCTTTAGAGAGCTACAACCTGTAGATACTGATGCAATCAAAAAATGCTGAAAATTTGAAGTTGTTCTGATCAATAGCTGCAGAATAATCTTGAAAACAGTAACGCCACTTCAATATGTGAGAAAACCGAGAAAATGCAATTTTAGTGTTCAAGTTCTCAAAATTCTGAGATAGATGCACTATTTAATGTCCTGCAAGCATGTCTTTTGGCTCAAACATACAACTACACTCAGGGATCACTCAACTGACCTATTCATGTGCTCCTGACTGGTAGAAATTCTCACTTTCCTCCTGAGAGTCAGCCTCCCTCAAAGCTCTTGACTTGCGCGCCTGCTTTGTCACAGTCAGGGATTGCAGTTTCGAGCCTTCAATCCTGGCTTTGTCCAGTTGCTGGAGGCAAAGTTCTGTGTAGTGGCCAGGAGTGAAGCCCAGTTCTCTGAAAACATCCAACCTTCCCATCTGGCCATCATTGTACACAACTGCTGCTTCTGCAACAGCTAGGGACAGGCGGGTGCGGCCCACAAAACTTGCTTTCGGACAGTGTTGCCAGATCAAGTTGTGGAAGGACTCGTTTGTGTTTTGTGATCCACCATGAGAGCACCTTTCCAGAAGAGTGTGGTCAGAGAGTGTCTCAAACACTGGCCTGATGGCATCACACACAAACTTGGGTAAGGCATTCCTATTAGGATCTCCCTTGCCAGATTTGGAGGGGCACCAGACACCACAGTTGTCGTGCTTTTTAGTTCGATGCTCCCATATTGCCCAAATGTCTTTTTTCATCTGCTGTACATTCTGCACATTATTTCTGACAGCAGCACCAAAATGTCCCTGGATCCTCAATATTGCCTTTTTTGTCAATCCCCCCTTCCCTCCTATCCCCCTCACAGTCTTGCCATTGTGTTCATAGGTTTCCTTCTTCAACTCATTCACTTTGTTTGTCAATTGTCTACCCATTCTCTTCTGCACATGGCCACAGCATTCCAATTTTTTTATGTTCTTGCCAGGATAGATGGGTGGGTCAGCATTCTTCAGAGATGAATAAGACTTGCTGTCACCATCACCTAAGTAAGATGTATACTGCAAGCCATATTTTTTTATGGATTGCCTGAAGATGTGCTGAGCTCCTGCAGGCTCCATGCTGCCAGCTGATCCCTCATGGTTTTTCTCACAAGAATCACTGTGTTTTCTTTTCCACTCTGCAAAGTCTGCTTCATGGATTTTCTTCTTCTGTTGAGCACAAGATGTGCAGTGGTTGGACAGAACTTGAGTGTCAATAACTTTGGATGAAGGACCATTCACTGTCATCACTGTCACAACTCCATTCTTGCTGCTGAACCCCCTCCTCTGCCAGGTTCCATCACAAGACACAGTGATGTCTGATGACTCTGCAGCACTCCTGGCTTCCTCAGCTGCCTTCCTCTTACTTCTTTCAGCCACATTTTCTGTTGCTTTCACAAGCTGTTTTGTGTGCAAAGCCCAACTATTCTTGTGAGGAGGTGGTGGCATGTTCATGTTCCCTAGGAATTTCTTTCCATGTGTGTAGTGTCTTCCAATGCTATACACAGCAAGAGGAAAACGTCTGTTGACTTCATATACCTTGCCTACACGTTTGGAAGTGTCCATACTAACAGTCTGTTTGCAAGAACATTCAAAAGTGAACACAGAGGCAAGGGAAATTCTTTTCTCCGAAACACAAGAAAGTCGCTTGTTCCTACCGATGGGCTGTTTGCAGTTCGGGCAGAGAAGTGAAGACACAAACTTCACCAGCAGTTCACTGTCCACAAATCGAAATCCAGTAATTTCACTATCACCTGCCAAGTTGCATTCACTTTCCACGTTCTGGAGCTTCGTAGAGGAAGAAGTACTTGGGCTTGGTTGTGGAGCGGGTGGGGGGCGAGAACAGGGAGAAGTGCAAACTTCATGTGTGAAGCTCGCATCTTTTGCAGTTGAACTAGTTCCGTCTTCATTTATCACCGCTTCGTGTTGATTTCCTCTAAATCTACGTTTGCGTGGCCTATAATCTGACATATTCTTCCGTTTCCCCATGATTTTCAATCAAAACAGTATCAATTCTTCGAGCAGTTACACTGTGCTAATCAGAATCGCTTGAAATTTAGACGCGCGAGTGCAGAACCGATGTTTTCAAGCCCGGAGCCAAGGCAGTCTGAAAGCCGTGCTTTGATTGGCTGCCTCCAACACTACTCCTATATGAACCTTTATTTGAAGAACCAATGAAAACCTTTCTTCTATGAAGTAAACACCTTCACAAGGCACATGTAGAGCTGGGCGAGAGCTTTCCAACGGTACTTTATTTTCGTAGATATGTTGAGCAGAAGCGGAGAAACGACTTTTGTTCCATTATGCATAATTAATTAGGCTTTTGTTTCAATCACCCCCTCCCCCAAAAATGCTTTAAATGTTTGTTTTTCGTCCTCTATCAGAAAACGTGACACTTGGAGTGTGTAGAGGAGTGAGTGCACTAACATAATACATCTTAACCCAAAAATGTGAAAATTTGAAAAATTTTGACTTTTGTCACCTTGGAACCTCCCCTTAAGAGAGGGAGCGCATCGCGAAGCCGATTCGCGCTCGGTGCCACTTTGCGTGACTCAAGTCGGAAGGCGTTTTGGCCCGGTTTATCCATTATTGTTCACAAAATACTCAAGATTTCGACACAAAAACAACATAAACGTTTTGTTCATACATTTATTTACAAATTTAATTCTGTCCGACATAACAAATATTCATTACATTTAATGCATCGGCCTGCTAAAGTCATCCAATGCAGTCAAAGTGGGGAATTCCACGCTTTTGACTGGGGCTGTGGCCATGCTATTTCAAAGCAAGCAGGGCTTGCACGTACCTGGATGGTGTACCAGCGCTCGTT
The DNA here is from genome assembly GCA_034096865.1 of Theodoxus fluviatilis. Taxonomy (NCBI): domain Eukaryota; kingdom Metazoa; phylum Mollusca; class Gastropoda; order Cycloneritida; family Neritidae; genus Theodoxus; species Theodoxus fluviatilis. Next base: position 48,868 of record JAWQFJ010000193.1, on the reverse strand, counting down.
TCTTGTAGGCTTTCTTGATCTCGTCCTCCGATGCAGTCTTGTTGACTCCCAGAATCTTGTAGTAGTCTTTCCTCTTGCTCTTCTTCAGTTCCAGCTTGGCCTCCTGCAGCAACCTCTTGGTCTCTGTGTCACAACACGCAGTAGATATGGAGTGCACAGGAAATTGTGTGAGTGTGTGTGTGAATGTGTGTGTGTATGTGTGTGTCAGTGTGTGAGTGTGAGTGTGTGTGTGTGTGTGTGTCAGTGTGTGAGTGTGAGTGTGTGTGTGCGTGTGCATGTGTGAGTGTGCACGTACCAGTGTTTGTGTATGGGTGAGTGTATGAGAGTGTGTGTGTGCATGTGTGTGTGCATGTGTGTGTGTGTGAGTGTGGATGTGTGTGCTGCAGGTAAGTGTGCATGTGCACGTGTATATGCGTGTCCTAGTCAAACACATCCAGAGGCAGTAAAAAACTAAAATACTGTCTTAGAAGATGAAGTCAGAGACAGGTAAAAACAATGATTATATATGCTGTCACACAAATCACACTTAAATAAAAACAAGAAGGGCAAAGCCTATACGACTCACATGCTTGACCTTGACCTTTATATGACCTTGACCTTCAGGTGACCTTCAAGGTCAAACAACTAAACCTACCAATGACATCATACACTAAGAAATGCTTTACACATTTTTCCTACCAAAATACATGTGACCTTGACCCAAGGTCAAGGTCATCCAAGGTCATGCAACACAAAGCTGTTAATTCAAGACATAGGAAGCACAATGGTGCTTATTGGCACTTTCTACCATGAGATATAGTCACTTTTAGTGGTTCACTACCCCATTTTGGTCACATTTCATAAGGGTCAAAGTGACCTTGACCTTGATGATATGTGAACAAATGTGTCTCATGATGAAAGTATAACATGTGCCCCACATAATTATTAAGTTTGAAACAGTTATCTTCCACAGTTCAGGGTCAAGGTCACTTCAAAATATGTATACAATCCAACTTTGAAGAGCTCCTGTGACCTTGACCTTGAAGCAAGGTCAACCAAACTGGTATCAAAAGATAGGGCTTGCTTTGACCTATATACCACTTGTAGCTAAGGTCGCCATTCTCAATAACGTGGGAGAAAATTGGGAAAATGTGAAAAATGACTGTTTTTGAGACCACATTTATGGCTCCTGTGACCTTGACCTTGAAGCAAGGTCAAGTCACTGTGTATGTTTTTTGAGGGTCATCATACACCATCATGCCACATTTGGTGTTGATAGACTTAATAGTCTCCGAGAAAAATCCAACGTTTAAGTTTTTTACGCCCGGACGAACGGACGGACGACACGGCTGAGTACATAGACTCACTTTTGCTTCGCATGTGAGTCAAAAATGAAAAGAAAAATGAATGAAGGAGAAAAAAAGATAGAAAAATTCAAGCACTCACATACACACACACACACGCACGCCCACGCCCAAATGCATCCCCCCTCTGTAAGCCAAGATTCATCAACACATCATCAGCCAGGACAGAACACCGAGGCAGCCTCCAGTCTTGTCCAGCTGGGACAGAACACCGAGGAAGCCTCCAGTCTTGTCCAGCTGGGACAGAACACCGAGGAAGCCTCCAGTCTTGTCCAGCTGGGACAGAACACCGAGGAAGCCTCCAGTCTTGTCCAGCTGGGACAGAACACCGAGGAAGCCTCCAGTCTTGTCCAGCTGGGACAGAACACTGAGCAAGCCTCTAGTCTTGTCCAGCTGGGACAGAACACCGAGGAAGCCTCCAGTCTTGTCCAGCTGGGACAGAACACCGAGGAAGCCTCCAGTCTTGTCCAGCTGGGACAGAACACCGAGGAAGCCTCCAGTCTTCTCCAGCTGGGACAGAACACCGAGGAAGCCTCCAGTCTTGTCCAGCTGGGACAGAACACCGATGAAGCCTCCAGTCTTGTCCAGCTGGGACCTCCAGACACAACTAGCAGCCCTTCTTACCTCTTGTCTTGTCCATCTTGTGGATGGCTTCGTAGTCCCTCACTGCCTCCTCGTACTGCTCCAGATCCATGTGGCTGTGAAAAGCCAAGGACAGAAACTTTGCCATCTTTTCATTTCTCACTCTCAACAGAAGCACTGACAGTCAGACTCAATCTGTCTGGACATTGTACTCAGTATGTTTCTCCTGTGACTCAATCTGTCTGGACATTGTACACAGTATGTTTCTCCTGTGACTCAATCTGTCTGGACATTGTACTCAGTATGTTTCTCCTGTGACTCAATCTGTCTGGACATTGTACACAGTATGTTTCTCCTGTGACTCAATCTGTCTGGACATTGTACTCAGTATGTTTCTCCTGTGACTCAGTCTGTCTGGACATTGTACTCAGTATGTTTCTCCTGTGACTCAATCTGTCTGGACATTGTACACAGTATGTTTCTCCTGTGACTCAATCTGTCTGGACATTGTACTCAGTATGTTTCTCCTGTGACTGTCTAGACATTGTACACAGTATGTTTCTCTTGTGACTCAATCTGTCTGGACATTGTACACAGTATGTTTCTCCTGTGACTCAATCTGTCTGGACATTGTACTCAGTATGTTTCTCCTGTGACTCAGTCTGTCTGGACATTGTACTCAGTATGTTTCTCCTGTGACTCAATCTGTCTGGACATTGTACACAGTATGTTTCTCCTGTGACTCAATCTGTCTGGACATTGTACTCAGTATGTTTCTCCTGTGACTGTCTAGACATTGTACACAGTATGTTTCTCTTGTGACTCAATCTGTCTGGACATTGTACACAGTATGTTTCTCCTGTGACTCAATCTGTCTGGACATTGTACTCAGTATGTTTCTCCTGTGACTGTCTGGACATTGTACACAGTATGTTTCTCCTGTGACTGTCTGGACATTGTACTCAGTATGTTTCTCCTGTGACTGTCTGGACATTGTACACAGTATGTTTCTCCTGTGACTCAATCTGTCTGGACATTGTACTCAGTATGTTTCTCCTGTGACTCAATCTGTCTGGACATTGTACTCAGTATGTTTCTCCTGTGACTCAATCTGTCTGGACATTGTACTCAGTATGTTTCTCCTGTGACTCAATCTGTCTGGACATTGTACTCAGTATGTTTCTCCTGTGACTCAATCTGTCTGGACTTTGTACTCAGTATGTTTCTCCTGTGACTGTCTGGACATTGTACACAGTATGTTTCTCCTGTGACTCAATCTGTCTGGACATTGTACACAGTATGTTTCTCCTGTGACTCAATCTGTCTGGACATTGTACTCAGTATGTTTCTCCTGTGACTGTCTGGACATTGTACTCAGTATGTTTCTCCTGTGACTGTCTGGACATTGTACTCAGTATGTTTCTCCTGTGACTCAATCTGTCTGGACTTTGTACTCAGTATGTTTCTCCTGTGACTCAATCTGTCTGGACATTGTACACAGTATGTTTCTCCTGTGACTCAATCTGTCTGGACATTGTACTCAGTATGTTTCTCCTGTGACTCAATCTGTCTGGACATTGTACTCAGTATGTTTCTCCTGTGACTGTCTGGACATTGTACTCGGTATGTTTCTCCTGTGACTGTCTGGACATTGTACTCAGTATGTTTCTCCTGTGACTCAATCTGTCTGGACATTGTACACAGTATGTTTCTCCTGTGACTCAATCTGTCTGGACATTGTACTCAGTATGTTTCTCCTGTGACTCAATCTGTCTGGACATTGTACACAGTATGTTTCTCCTGTGACTCAATCTGTCTGGACATTGTACTCAGTATGTTTCTCCTGTGACTCAATCTTTCTGGACTTTGTACTCAGTATGTTTCTCCTGTGACTCAATCTGTCTGGACTTTGTACTCAGTATGTTTCTCCTGTGACTCAATCTGTCTGGACATTGTACACAGTATGTTTCTCCTGTGACTCAATCTGTCTGGACATTGTACACAGTATGTTTCTCCTGTGACTCAATCTGTCTGGACATTGTACTCAGTATGTTTCTCCTGTGACTCAATCTTTTTGGACATTGTACACAGTATGTTTCTCCTGTGACTCAATCTGTCTGGACATTGTACTCAGTATGTTTCTCCTGTGACTCAATCTGTCTGGACTTTGTACTCAGTATGTTTCTCCTGTGACTGTCTGGACATTGTACTCAGTATGTTTCTCCTGTGACTGTCTGGACATTGTACTCAGTATGTTTCTCCTGTGACTCAATCTGTCTGGACATTGTACTCAGTATGTTTCTCCTGTGACTCAATCTGTCTGGACATTGTACACAGTATGTTTCTCCTGTGACTCAATCTGTCTGGACATTGTACACAGTATGTTTCTCCTGTGACTCAATCTGTCTGGACATTGTACACAGTATGTTTCTCCTGTGACTCAATCTGTCTGGACATTGTATTCAGTATGTTTCTCCTGTGACTCAATCTGTCTGGACTTTGTACTCAGTATGTTTCTCCTGTGACTGTCTGGACATTGTACTCAGTATGTTTCTCCTGTGACTCAATCTGTCTGGACATTGTACACAGTATGTTTCTCCTGTGACTCAATCTGTCTGGACATTGTACTCAGTATGTTTCTCCTGTGACTCAATCTGTCTGGACATTGTACTCAGTATGTTTCTCCTGTGACTCAATCTGTCTGGACATTGTACACAGTATGTTTCTCCTGTGACTCAATCTGTCTGGACATTGTACTCAGTATGTTTCTCCTGTGACTCAATCTGACTGGACATTGTACTCAGTATGTTTCTCCTGTGACTCAATCTGTCTGGACATTGTACACAGTATGTTTCTCCTGTGACTCAATCTGTCTGGACATTGTACTCAGTATGTTTCTCCTGTGACTCAATCTGTCTGGACATTGTACTCAGTATGTTTCTCCTGTGACTCAATCTGACTGGACATTGTACTCAGTATGTTTCTCCTGTGACTCAATCTGACTGGACAGTGTACTCAGTATGTTTCTCCTGTGACTCAATCTGTCTGGACATTGTACTCAGTATGTTTCTCCTGTGACTCAATCTGTCTGGACATTGTACTCAGTATGTTTCTCCTGTGACTCAATCTGTCTGGACATTGTACACAGTATGTTTCTCCTGTGACTGTCTGGACATTGTACACAGTATGTTTCTCCTGTGACTCGATCTGTCTGGACATTGTACACAGTATGTTTCTCCTGTAATTCAACTCCAGCCCACACTGACAAACCAGACACAAGGATTAGATCTCCTGCACTGTTATGGTTGCCCACAACTTCTGCATCTGCGAGTTGATTAGTGTATCATCAAGGTTGCCATGAGGACCATTGCTATAATTATATATGAGCTTATCACAAGCTGAGCTTGCAGCTGTTAAATCCATAAACATTTTCATGGAGCATAGAAATAAATCGCCACTAATCTGTACAAGCATGCATTGGGTAGGAGGTTATGTAAGGCCTTTCAGCAAGAAAATCACAAGGATAGTTCCAAGTAAGTACAAGCTATGATGTCCCTAGTTATTTGCCTCTTACAAATCGAGTAGGGAGACGCGGTGGGTCTATTCTCACCCCCAATTCACAGGGGGCACTGGGTAGGAGGGAATTTTTTGGTGGGCGAGAAGGGAGTTGTACATACGTGTATGTGTGTGTGTGTGTATGTGCACGTGTATGTGTGTGCATACATGGATGTGCATGTCGGGTTGTGTGCACGTGTATGATGTGTTCCTTTCCTTAATATGCAAAAGGAGCACTTCACAGCATGCAACTACTTAATAAGTCATAGCCTTCCCTTGCTACCTTCGGTGCTGCGTGTTCAAATTACGGCAGCCATCATTTTACCCTCAATAGTTTTGCCCTTTTTATGTGTATTATTTTTATTGTTTTCTGAAACATTGGACTCTTTCTCAGAAGACTGTCTGTGGCCTCGCTCTGTTGGCAGGTTCATACCACTCTGCCATTTTTATGACAAAACAAAGCATCAGTCAGTGTACTAGGAGATAGATGCACATGAGCGGCTGTTAGCACGTCTGTGTTGAATTGCGTTTGCATGGAGGGCATACACGAATGCGCGTGCTTGTGCATCGGGCGCTAACCGAGAGGTTGCAGGTTCAGTTCCCGCCTGTGGTCTTACATTTTTTCCTGTTTGTCCCATGCAGGGCTTCATCTCTGTGTGTTAAACTATCCAAGAGTCTGTGTTATGTGTCTGCATGGATGTGCATTCATATTCATGCACTTGTGTCTCTGCATGTCATGAAAGTTATGTGTGCTTGTTCATTCATGAAAGTGTGCATGTGTGTGCGCACGTGCGCGTTGTGTGCGTGCGTGTTGTATATGTGTGTGTGTTTTGTATGTATGTGTGTGTTGTATGTGTGTGTGCATGCATGTAAGTGTTGTATGTGTGTGTATGCATGCATGCATACCTGTGTGCATGTCTACATGCAGGGATACATGCACACTGAGTTTACCTCTTGGCTCTCCTCATGAAGGCCTTGACGTAGGTGCCGTCTAGATCCACAGCCTTGGTGCAGTCCTCCACTGACTGCTCCAGCTTGCCCAGCTACAAGCACAAAGATGTAATAATAATAGTAGTAGTAGTAGTAGTAGTAGTAGTAGTAGCAGTAGTAGTAGCAGTAGTAGTAGTAGTAGTAGTAGTAATAGTAGCAGTAGCAGTAGTAGTAGTAGTAGTAGTAGTAGCAGTAGCAGCAGTAGCAGTAGTAGTAGTAGTAGTAGTAGTAGTAGTAGTAGTAGTAGTAGTAGCAGTAGCAGCAGTAGTAGTAGTGGTAGTAGTAGCAGTAGTAGTAGTAGCAGCAGCAGTAGTAGTAGTAGTAGTAGTAGTAGTAGTAGTAGTAGTGGTAGTAGTAGTAGTAGTGGCAGTAGTGGTAGTAGTAGTAGTAGTAAATTCATTTCTTGCTCAAATACATGAAAATCATGGGGACTTTCACCCTTGGTTGTCACTGCACAGCGCGTCGGAACCTGGTTTTACTCCTCAGCAGGAGAGGCAATGCGGGTTATCAAGCACCTTGCCCAAGGAGGCAACTCTAGGATCTGTGCAGAAATGATCACTGCCACTGTGCGCTATGCAATGTACCTGTACAGGGCAATAGACTCAACTACCACATGCACAAGAGATTCAGACTTGTGCCATCCCCAAAAAGCTCCTGTGGAGAGGCTGACCAGACGGCTGAACACATTCTGCAGGAACCACTGGCTGCTGCGACAGGACGTTTGGCCAGAACCAGCAAGCATTCAGGAAAAGCTGTACGGCAGGGTGGAATCCCTCCAGAAGACAGCCCATTTCATCCTTGACTCTAAAATCCAAGTGTGATGGCGTTCGAGAAGAAGAAGAAGATGTCACGCTTTGCATCACAATATCTGACTGTTATATGCACATGTAAGGAATAATATACTGCAACTGCTACTCCTTCCTCTAGAAAACCTGCCCTTATTTGGAGCATATCAAATATACACACACAACGACTAATGAATGAACAAAAAATTAAACAGCCAAATACACTCACGGCTGAAGTAAAAATGATTCATGAACTGCAGCAATTCAAGCACACACAGATGCATAAATGCTAACTGCTTGACAGACAGTGACCAGGAAAACAGGTTATTTCAATCTGTTCCAGTCCTATAGATTTCCCTTTGTGTTGGGAATGGGATGAGCAGTGAACACATCTGTTCTTGATCAAACACCCCACACAAGGAAAATGGGTTATTTCGATCTGTCCCTGTCCTATAGATTTCCCTTTGCGTTGGGAATGGGATGAGCAGTGAACACATCTGTTCTTGATCAAACAAACCTCACAAGGAAAACGGGTTATTTCGATCTGTCCCAGTCCTACAGATTTCCCTTTGCGTTGGGAATGGGATGAGCAGTGAACACATCTGTCCTTGATCAAACACCCGACACAAGGAAAACACTTCCTGTGTTTCTCATCAGTGTACTAACAGTGACAATTCACCTTAGTCACTCCAAGCAACTTGTCCCTTACAGGAGGCAGATGAATACAGCAGTATGGCTGACAAGAGTTAGCTCCCATGGCAAAACACACCCTTTCATCTCACCAAGAGAAGAAAGTAGGCACCCGAAGCAGCAGAAGGGTGTCTACCTTGGAGGCAACGGTGGCGCGGTTGCAGTAGAGCTTGGCATTGGTGAAGCGGTTGAAGTTGTCGATCTCCAAGGCCTTGGTGTAGAGGTCGTAGGCTGCCTGGTAATTTCCCTGCTTGAAGGCTGCGTTGCCTTCCTGCTTCATCTGCATCAAACTCTTGGCTTTCTGTAACAGCAGACAGTCATGTCAGTTGGCTTTCTGTAACAGCAGACATGTCAGTCGGCTTTCTGTAACAGCAGACAGTCATGTCAGTTCGCTTTCTGTAAAAGCAGGAAGTCATGTCAGTTGGCTTTCTGCAACAGCAGGCTAGAGTGAAGTCAGTTGGCTTTCTATAACAGCAGACAGTCAAGTCAGTTGGCTTTCTGTAACAGCAGGTAGTCATGTCAGTTGGCTTTCTGTAACAGCAGGCAGTCATGTCAGTCGGCTTTCTGTAACAGCAGTCATGTCATTGGCTTTCTGTAACAGCAGTCAGTTGGCTTTCTGTAACAGCAGTCAGTCATGTCAGTTGGCTTTCTGTTACAGCAGTCAGTCATGTCAGTAGGCTTTTTGTAACAGCAGTCATGTCAGTCAAGTCAGTTGGCTTTCTGTAACAACAGACACGAGTCAAGTCAGTTGGCTTTCTGTAACAGCAGTCATGTCAGTTGGTTTTCTGTAACAGCAGGCAGTCATGTCAGCTGGCTTTCTGTAACAGCAAACATGTCATTCGGCTTTCTGTAACAGCAGTCAGTTGGCTTTCTGCAACAGCAATCATGTCAGTTTGCTTTCTGCAACAGCAGACAGTCATGTCAGTTGGCTTTCTGTAACAGCAGACGGACGGATGGATGGATGCATGGATGGATGGACAGAGGGACGGACTGACGGACAGATGGATGGATGGACGGACCGACAGACAGATGGATGGATGGATGGACAGACAGATGGGTGGAGTTTTACAGCCTATCAGCCTCTGTGGGCTATGCAAAATCACAGTTTAGAGTAAGCGCAGATCAAATAATGTCCCTATACATTCGCCTCTTACGAACTGCGTAGGGAGACTCGGTGGGTCTATTCTGACCCCCAACCCACAGGGGGCTGCTGCTGTGGAGACACTGATGAGAATGTTGAGCACTTTCTCCAGGACTGGCAAAACCTCAGTCTGCCAGGGGACACGCTATGGCCACCGCCAGTAGCCATGCCCGGAGTCTGCCAGGGGACACGCTATGGCCACCGCCAGTAGCCATGCCCGGAGTCTGCCAGGGGACACGCTATGGCCACCGCCAGTAGCCATGCCCGGAGTCTGCCAGGGGACACGCTATGGCCACCGCCAGTAGCCATGCCCGGAGTCTGCCAGGGGACACGCTATGGCCACCGCCATGCCCAGAAAGCTGTATGAGCCTGTGCACAATCTTCAGCAGATTGCCAATTCAATCTCAAGAACTGGTCTCTAAGTGTGAAAGCATTGGAGAAGAAGAACACCCATCCACTCACCTTGTAGGTTTCCCTGGCCTTCAAGTGGTCGGGTGCCAAACGAAGCACTTCCTGGAAGTGTTGGAATGCCTTTTCAGGGTTGTCTTGGTAGTACAGACACATGCCCCTCACAAAGATGGCATCGGGGTTGATGCGGTCGCGTTGAAGGATGTCACTGCAACACACAATCTTTGGCATCAGCAGGTGACTTCCTCACTTTAGAAGAACACTTCAATGGTTAGTAAACAGCACAGCCTTGGTAAAGATTATTGGAGACGAACATGGATATAAACAAACAACATCAACAGCAGCAATAACAATAATATTATTTCATGTCCTTCTTCACCATTTTGAAAAGGCACACTGTATTTCTGTACTGATCCTCATGACCCTTCTGATGGTTGGTGTCGTTTCATTTCTTGGCCTTGAAATCCTGCCACCACCAGGTTTCTGGGAGATTCAAGGTTTTCCTGCGGATTTGGGCACTGCCGAGAAGGGCAGCTTTCAGCAGAGGAACTCCTTCGTGCCTGCCTGGCACTGTCGATAAGTAAGCTGGGAGTTCAGGTGTGCCACTCCCTAGACTCGGCTGACTACTGCTACTTACTACCTGTGCTTTTACTTTCCACAAATTTCGTTTTCCAACCTGTTATTCACGGGTGTTCCAAAGTAGATGGTGGATGTTGCAAGGATGATACAACTTGTTATCAAGCTATGGAGGTGATTTGATAAGTATGACAGCTGGAAACCGCATCAAAACACTTTTCTCATGTATTTTGTCTAATTGTTGTGCCAGGCACGTGAATATTTGCCGAGGGGGCGCGTCTAATTAAGTCCACATCACCCACCATTTTCACTGAACTCAGCAATGCAGGAGGATGAGGAAAGAGAGCTTTATGAAAACTCTACGGGAATGAAGATGATCTCTTCCTGGCCGAAGATACTGATGAGTCCGGTGTTGAATTCGAGGGATTTTCCTAGAGAGAAGTGCAACTGGCAGAGGACACTCTGGAATACCAGCGCTCCATTGTGCTCACTGACAGTGATGACGGTTTTCTGGAGACTTCTTACGATGACTATGACAGCCCTGGACATTCAAGTAAGTGTCAGTACTTTCATTTACCAGGCGGGGAGGATGCGGGGATGAAAGGGGAGATGGGGGGGGGGGGGGGCGCTTATCAGGGTAGGCGCGACTAGTAGACAAAATAGTGTGTGTGTGTATATATATATATATATATATGTGACCAGCCACGACAAAACCAGTACTAAGTCGCGCGGCACTATTTTGCGCTACGACTGAAAAAAGGCAGGGAGGGTCAATCTGGGTGATTTTCACTTTTTGATAAATATAGATTCTACATGGTTCAAACTATCATGCCAATAAAGGAAACATGTTGAAGAATTATATCTTGATGGTAGAATAAAGACTTTTGTGTTATGTATTGTTTCAAAAGGTCCCTGTAATTAGCGTTAATTGCCTCATTTTAGCCGCAATATACACACCTAAACCCTTGCAGAACCCCTTCATTTTATATACCGATAGAAAGGCCGCTCTCTCGGCGTTCCTGCTCTGTGGATGTCGAAGAAAAATAAGGTCAGCTATTTTTGGAAACGGAGTTTGAAATACCGTTGCTAAGGTGTTTAATGTCTTCAGTACCCAACTTAAAATGCCTGTAACTCCTATTCTAATTAACTCACACTGTTCATTCTTATATCAAAACAAACAGAAATGAATGCAGAATTCAAAAATATAAAAACCCTATTTTGTCCAAAAATCGACTTAGCACTGGTTTTGTCGTGGCTGGTCACATATATATATATATATATATATATCGGCACACTAAATCTAAAAGTTTAAAATGAATTTTTATAAAGTTTGATGCAAGGTTAGGATTTCACCTAAGGAACAATCCATTAAATTTTGGTTATCTGATATCTGGTTTTGGGATTTGAACCATAAACCTTATCACAGCGCTAAATCCTGCCATGTGCCACAAGCCGGCAGATGCATTCTACACTCTGAGACTGCTAGAAGGTGCTCAAATTAATTAACTAGACTTTGTGGGGTAGGCCAGCAGAACATGCTGTCTGAATTATACAGACCATGGAAGACAAGCTGTCAATTCAACTGCTGTTAAGTGTTATGAAGCATTGTATAAACAAGAAGGGCAAAACCCATACGACTCACATGCTTGACCCTGACCTTTATATGACCTTGACCTTCAGGTGATCTTCAAGGTCAAACAACTAAACCTATCAATGACATCATACACTAAGAAATGCTTTACACTTTTTTCCTACCAAAATACATGTGACCTTGACCCAAGGTCAAGGTCATCCAAGGTCATGCAACACAAAGCTGTTAATTCAAGACATAGGAAGCACAATGGTGCTTATTGGCACTTTCTACCATGAGATATGGTCACTTTTTGTGGTTCACTACCCCATTTTGGTCACATTTCATAAGGGTCAAAGTGACCTTGACCTTGATGATATGTGACCAAATGTGTCTCATGATGAAAGTATAACATGTGCCCCACATAATTATTAAGTTTGAAACAGTTATCTTCCATAGTTCAGGGTCAAGGTCACTTCAAAATATGTATACAATCCAACTTTGAAGAGCTCCTGTGACCTTGACCTTGAAGCAAGGTCAACCAAACTGGTATCAAAAGATAGAGATTACTTTGCCCTATATACCATATATAGGTGAGGTATCCAATCTCAAAAACTTCAGAGAAAATTGAGAAAATGTGAAAAATGACTGTTTTTTAGACAACATTTATGGCCCCTGCGACCTTGACCTTGAAGCAAGGGCAAGTCACTGTGTATGTTTTTTGAGGCCTTGTCATCATACACCATCATGCGACATTTGGTATTGATAGACTTAATAGTCTCCAAGAAAAATCCAACGTTAAAGTTTTCGGACGCCTGGATGCCCGGACCGGACGCCCGGACGCCCGAAACGGGTGAGTACATAGACTCACTTTTGCTTCGCATGTGAGTAAAAAATTATGTGGAACAATTTTTAATTATACAGGCCGCATCGCAGGTGTACCTCCATAAACCACTGGCAGCACTAAAACCATCATGTAGCATTTTGTTTGGCAAGCAGAACACATGGCCTGAATTATGCCACGTTGTGTTGTGGCCTCCTGGACGGATGCTTTCACTCTCCGAGAGCTCTCTAATCAATCATCATCATTGTCATAGTTATTTTTATCATTACTTGAAGCTTTGCTCTCAATTCATGCAGACCCCAGCTTTTGTTTTGGCACATACAAGAAGAAAGCGTTGCGCATTCTGAATAAGATACCCTTTTACGACAACATCATTACAAATGAAGCAAACAAGATAGAAATCTATAACCCTACATGGGGAAACTCTGCGTAACCTGCTGGACATGCTTTGGAAATCACAAGCTAAATGGATCAATGATGCATTTTGGGATCATGCTATGTCTCAAACAACAAAAATTCCATATTTTGGTTTTCAGGAGCTTTTGGTTTTTATATGCTTTTTCAACAATTTGATTTATATTACGATTTTTTTAATAAGTGAAAATTATCAATTTCCAAGAGTTATACCTAGTTTTCCCATGCAAGATCCCAAATACTTTTCAAATACTAAATGTTCGGGAAATTCAATGATACAATCTGGGACCACAAACAGTCTAAACTTGGCTCCCAGGTAATCAGGTCGTCAACTGAAATATCAGCAGGACAGTGGTCCTCCTAGGGAAAGAAAAGCAGAGATGATCTCTCTCCAGGGAAAAACAGGAAATGCCACATACTTTGCCAGCTCCTGGGCCTCCTGGTAACGCCCTAGCAGTGCCAGACTCTCTGCCTTCTGGGTCTTGTACTTGAAACAGTGTGGGCTGTGGTGGAGGCACCGGTCTATGAGGAACAGCATCTGTGGCGGGACAGAGGGTTTGGAAGTAAGACAACAGAACACAGAGCAGCATCTATGGTGGGACGAAAGGGTTTGGAAGTAAGACAACAGAACAGTCTACACAGAGCAGCATCTGCGGTGGGACGGAGGGTTTCCAAGTAAGACAACAGAACAGTCTACACACAGCAGCATCTGTGCTGGAACAAAGGGTTTGCAAGTAAGGCAACAGAACACGAGCAGTATCTAAGGTGGGACGGAGGGTTTCCAAGTAAGACAACAGAACTGTCTACACACAGCAGCATCTGTGCTGGGACAAAGGGTTTGCAAGTAAGACAACAGAACACAGAGCAGCATCTGTGCTGGGACGGAGGGTTTCCAAGTAAGACAACAGAACAGTCTACACACAGCAGCATCTGTGCTGGGACAAAGGGTTTGCAAGTAAGACAACAGAACTGTCTACACACAGCAGCATCTGTGCTGGGACAAAGGGTTTGCAAGTAAGACAACAGAACAGTCTACACACAGCAGCATCTGTGCTGGGACAAAGGGTTTGCAAGTAAGACAACAGAACACAGAACAGCATCTGTGGTGGAACACAGGGTTTCCATGTAAGACAACAAAACAATCTATACAGAACAGCATCTGTGGTGGAACACAGGGTTTCCATGTAAGACAACAGAACAATCTACACAGAGCAGCATCTGTGCTGGGAGAGAAGACATCACTGTAAGGAAATGGAACGTAGTACAGCATCTACAGTATAGAAGGTACCACTAGATTTTCCTGGTCTTTTGAGTGCAGTGTTGCAGGACTAAATTGATCAATACAAGGCAAGAAAACACAGATCATCATATATAGTGCAGAAGACAGCTTAGTGGAGTGAAGTGGTTGTCGACATTGTGCAACATACTGACAACCAGGGATGAGCTCACAATTCAGCAACTCTGTCCTTCCTTATCAGAGAAAGCCAGTAGAAATGGTGAGTGAGGTGTAGATTTCTCCGTTTGATTGGTAGATGATCATAAACACATTTCTTTGGGTTGAATATGGGATTTGGTGACCAGTTTCTTGCAGCGCATGGGTTGGGCACTAGATCTCACTGGGAGGGGAGGGGAGGGTAGGGGAGGGAGGGGAGGGGAGGGGAGGGGAGGGGAGGGGAGGGGAGGGGAGGGGAGGGGAGGGGAGGGGAGGGGGAGGGGGAGGGGGGGGGGAGGAAGGGAGGGAGGGAGGGTGGAGTTTTACATTCTATCAGCCTTTGTAGATTATGTAAGGCCATTCGGCATGAAAATCACAAGAATAGTTTGAGAAAAGGCAAATCAAGTCATGATGATCCTGTTTATTCATCTATATAATAATAGTTTATTCGTATGCACATACCTTCCCTTGACAGGCAAGCTCATGGCGTTTACAATCCAAAGAATCAACACTCACACAACCACTCAACATCACATTCCCACAAAAACTCACACACAACACACATAAACAAACAAGAAGGGCAAAGCCCATACGACTCACATGCTTGACCTTGACCTTTATATGACCTTGACCTTCAGGTGACCCAAGGTCAAGGTCATCCAAGGTCATGCAACACAAAGCTGTTAATTCAAGACATAGGAAGCACAATGGTGCTTATTGGCACTTTCTACCATGAGATATAGTCACTTTTAGTGGTTCACTACCCCATTTTGGTCACATTTCATAAGGGTCAAAGTGACCTTGACCTTGATGATATGTGACCAAATGTGTCTCATGATGAAAGTATAACATGTGCCCCACATAATTATTAAGTTTGAAACAGTTATCTTCCATAGTTCAGGGTCAAGGTCACTTCAAAATATGTATACAATCCAACTTTGAAGAGCTCCTGTGACCTTGACCTTGAAGCAAGGTCAACCAAACTGGTATCAAAAGATAGGGCTTGCTTTGAGCTATATACCACTTGTAGCTAAGGTCGCCATTCTCAATAACGTGGGAGAAAATTGGGAAAATGTGAAAAATGACTGTTTTTGAGACCACATTTATGGCTCCTGTGACCTTGACCTTGAAGCAAGGTCAAGTCACTATGTATGTTTTTTGAGGCCTTGTCATCATACACCATCATGCCACATTTGGTGTTGATAGACTTAATAGTCTCCGAGAAAAATCCAACGTTTAAGTTTTTTACGGACGCCCGGACGCCCGGACGGACGCCCGGACGGACGGACGGACGACACGGCTCAGTACATAGACTCACTTTTGCTTCGCATGTGAGTCAAAAACAAGAAGGGCAAAGCCCATACGACTCACATGCTTGACCTTGACCTTTATATGACCTTGACCTTCAGGTGATCTTCAAGGTCAAGGTCAAACAACTAAACCTACCAATGACATCATACACTAAGAAATGCTTTACACATTTTTCCTACCAAAATACATGTGGCCTTGACCCAAGGTCAAGGTCATCCAAGGTCATGCAACACAAAGCTGTTCATTCAAGACATAGGAAGCACAATGGTGCTTATTGGCACTTTCTACCATGAGATATGGTCAATTTTAGTGGTTCACTACCCCATTTTGGTCACATTTCATAAGGGTCAAAGTGACCTTGACCTTGATGATATGTGACCAAATGTGTCTCATGATGAAAGTATAACATGTGCCCCACATAATTATTAAGTTTGAAACAGTTATCTTCCATAGTTCAGGGTCAGGGTCACTTCAAAATATGTATACAATCCAACTTTGAAGAGCTCCTGTGACCTTGACCTTGACGCAAGGTCAACCAAACTGGTATCAAAAGATAGGGATTACTTTGCCCTATATACCATATATAGGTCAGGTATCCAATCTAAAAAACTTCAGAGAAAATTGAGAAAATGTGAAAAATGACTGTTTTTTAGACAACATTTATGGCCCCTGCGACCTTGACCTTGAAGCAAGGTTAAGTCACTATGTATGTTTTTTGAGGCCTTGT